>WTSP01009005.1:0-121989 GCA_025331215.1 Actenoides lindsayi
AGCAAACCCCTCAGCGCCTGTCCTGCTGCTCCTGCTCCGAAGGCTGCTCGCGGTGATGATGGTACATTACCCAGAGTAGAACCTTCGGTGCAGAAACAACAAAGTTTGGATGCTGTGAATTCCTGGGCTGAGTCCAGCCAGCTGAGATGGAAGCTTTCTCGGTGCTGGCCTCACACCCAGACCTGATTGCACTTTTGCCTTCTTTCCATTTTCTGTTTGGTCTGCTTCCCTGTATCGGGGTACCTTTCTGCCAACGTCCTGCTCAGGGCTGCCAGACCTACCTTCTCAACAGATCCCATGGCTGTGCCTTGCAGCCCTGTGCACCCGGTCGTGATGCCAAAGAGCCTGTGCCTTTAATAGCCCTGCTCTTGTTTCTGGCAACATCAACCCTCGTACAGTGCAACCCTCATCGTCATCGTTGGCCCAGTTAGCCTCCGTCAGTCTGTGTCTTTCTTACGTCAGGTTGGGATGTATTCACTGTCTAGCTTGTTTTTAGGGAACAGAGGAGGGATGTACCACTTCAAGGTGTAAGAGCAACAGTAGCAGATATTGGATAAGTTTTCCAATGTGGGGAATATTTTCAGATGGGGAAGCTTCAGCACTATGCAGCTTAAATTAGAGGCCCCATGGGCAAATCAATATACATGGAAACGATTTAGTTCCCTGCTTGGTATGGTGGTTCTCTTTAAGTTAGAAGAGCTTCCTAATGCCTGGGTAAGGGCTCCAAAGTAATCAAGTGATGAATCAGTTCTGAACTGCTGCAGTTTCCAGCTTGGACTTCTAAGGGTAAATTGACTGCAGTTTTCAGTTCATCTCCATAGTCTGAGACAGTTAAGGTTTTGGTTATTTAAATACACCATGCAGAAAAAAGTTTAATTCCCACTGAGCATCTGGAATCTGTAACAACTTGCAGTCACTTAACAAGATGTACTGTTGTACTGACTAAAAGTATCATTATTTATTAAGTAGAGTCCATCACTTTGAGCAGGAGAGCTTACAAAGAATTGGATCTTTCTGCCAAATATTTCCCACCAGTGATAAAGGAAGCAGTGAATTCATTTGCCTTGTGAGTTAATTCATACATATTTGAATCAGCTAACTGGAGAAAAAGTCACTCAGTAAAACAGACTTATGATACAGATGTGGAAAGAAGACAGTTTCTGCTCCAGCATTTGGCAGAGATTTCATATTCTAAGATGCCATGGTATACACACTGGTGGACACTGGTTTGTGTAGTAGGACTGCATATGTTATTCTAAACAGGGGATTTAGGAGTTATATTTCTGGTTCTTTTAAGATATATATATATTTATATTTCTAGTTTTATTTGGCATTATGGATATATTCTGGTAATTTATCCTGTCTGGGTCTGTTACTCTACTACTCATAAGGACTAGTAGTAAGAAGTATCACCTGTAATTACAGATATAAAAGTCATGTGAGGGTGACAGACATTCTTTACCCTTTCCTGTCCCCTTTTTTTTGTTAAAATACAAACTGTCTTTTCAGATCCTGATCTTATTAATTTGTTTGTGTTTTATTTCTCTATAAGTGACATTTCCCCTTGCTTCAGGAAGCATGGACAGCTTTTAGTAGTGTCAGCTTTCTGGTGTTCTCAATAAACTTAATATTTTCATTTGGGAACATGCAGCTTTCATGAACATGCCTCTTTAGCCCATATATTCTCCTTACAGTCATCTGTTTCTTTAGGTTTGCATCTATTGTACCTTTGTTTCCTGTTTTCCTGCCTGTAAAATGGGTAACATTTATCATGTGTTAGTTTTTCTTTGTCTCAGCCTTACAATGAGTTTACCCCACAGGTATTTATGAATATAAATCCTTAAGAGTCTGAGGTAACAGTTTTATTTTAGCTAAATTTTAAAGGGACAATAGACACTTTCTTTGCAAAGGTGTGAACCAAAATAGAAAAGAGTTGGAAACTGTCCAGGAGGCAACTTTATGAACTCAACACTTCTTCCCTCATTTAATTCAGGAGGAAACCTGAGGCCTGTTTGCGAGTTATCTGTGGTTTATTATACATTTTTATGCTGGTTCCTTCTATTATTTAGAATGCTTGGCAATTCTATCAGAGTTGCTCTGAGCAGAGCATAACCCAAATCAAATATAGTGTTAGATTTATAGCTGAGCTGGCAGCTCAAAATTTCATTTCTAATAAACTAGATCAAGAATCTGATATCCCAAAGTTTTCCAGTATCCATGGAGGGAGAAAAGAGAAGTGGAAGCATTGGGTAATGATCAATTGTGAGACTTTTTAAGAATGCTTAGTGTAGTGAGAGCTAGTCTTAGCTAAAAGGAGGCTATTTTGAGGAGTGACATCCCTGTGCAGCTGCTGCAGAAACTTGTCTTTTAGCCTGGAATTTGCTACTCATCATGTTGTTCCCTTGGTATACACAAGCCTGAGCCTGGTTATAAGGTAGACCAGGTTACAAATTTCATGTGCAGGAGCAACGGATTAAATTTGGGGTTTATTTTTGTATTTTATTGTATTTTTTCCTATTTTAGGGATGCGAAGTTTGGGCCCAGTGCTAACACTTAGCTCTGAGATTTAGGCTCAGAGCTGTTTTCTAGTTTCCTGCATTGCTTAAAATGCATTAATGTTAAATCTTGAAAAAAGTAAAATATGATGGTTTGCTTCTAGAACCAAACTTAACCTCTACTGTTGTGTTGTGTGAACTACAACTGAAACAATATATGCCTCCAAGAGTTACAGAGTCTAGAAAACCTGTCTCTGCATCAACAGTTTTTGCTGTTCTTTGTGCCCTTCTGTTAATCTAATGTGTGAGACAAAAGGCAATTTTACTTGCTTAAAATGTGATCGCAGACACAGATGGTAATTTCACATTGTGACTAAAACTGCAAAAAACAGGAGAATGCTTTGAAAAGCTTAATTTTTTCCTTTTAAAACTTTAATTGCATAATTAGTCTCCCTTATCCTTTGCATTTTGTCTTCAATTTAGGCAGGAATTACTCATTTAATTTTAATTTCTACTGTTCATTTCCAATGAGTATGATCCTTTTTGCATGTGTTGGAAAATGTCTTTACAGTGTATCACACACTCTTGTGTATTAAATAATGTGCTTGACAAAGGAGAATTCTGCCTGATCCGTGATTTTTTAGTTCCATAATTGATTTTAGATTTGTGTTATACCTAGAGTAATTGCTCTGCTACATACCTGGGAGGAAAACTTCAATCTCACAGTTGTTTCATCCTAGATATTCCCATTGGACCATTTAGAGCAGATAGAGGAAGCTATGATCATTTTGATACCACTTGTCTTTTTAATCTACTGTAATTTAGGTTCTTCAGTAAATTAAATTAATTTACATTCCAGTCTGTTGGCCAGGACAGCAATTCATCATACAGGTTGTAGTGGGGATAGCCAATTTTCCATTACTGTTCCTCTCCCATACAAGCTTAAACTGCTGTTAAGACACAGGGCAAGAGTAGAAATGCAGTTTTGCACCTTGTCAAAGTCCCAAAATATACATTTGATAGAGTTTTGGAGGCAATCTACATCTGGAAAGCAGCTGTGAAATAACAAGTAAAGGTATTGTCCTGCAAATGTGTCTGTGACTCTTCTGCTTTAATAGTTATTTGAATGGTCTGGAGGCAAAGACAGTATTTCATGACCTCCCAGAAGACAAAGAGTTTTCTTTGTAATATGCAACAGGTCAGCTGGAAATATTACTCATGACTGTTCTGCAAATTATATATATACACACTAAGAATACCTTTTGGGTTTGTGTTTAGGTTGTCATGTGCACAACTAGTGACTTTTAATCCAGCCATTACTGTTTAGTTTGGAAGTTCTCACCAAAAATTTCATTACCAGGAACTCTGAATGAAAGTGTTACCATATGGTGGGTTTCTGTATCATGTTTTTGGAGTTTCTATGCCTAGGAGCCTTCCTGTTTCTGTCTGTAGTGTTAGAAGTTACTCTGTTTGTAGCTTGTGCTCCTTTGTTTCACAATTTATCCACAAAGTGCATTATCTTATTACATATGGATTTCACAAATGGAGATCAGGCCTGGTCTTGACATTTCCAAACAGCTTGATGTATGCTAATTCACGAACATTTTTAGGGTGATCTGAGAAAAAAAAGACCACAGTCTATATTCCAGCCATTGGTGAGATTAATGAATACTTAAGAAGTTATAACAAAGTTTACCTTTGTTACAGTTCTTAGAAATACATATGTTAAGAGCTTAAAGCTCATGGGAAGTCTACCAGCATGACATATATACATACACACACACATACCCCCACACATATGTGTGCAAATGCCAGAACTGGTTGGATTCCAAAAGGGTAATGAGGTGATTGTTCTCTTTGCAGTTGTTTGTCCTCCGGGCAGTTATTTCCAGAAGGATGAATGCATTCCCTGCCCTCTTGGCTTCTATCAGCATCAGACAGGACATTCCTCCTGTATCAAGTGTCCTGCGGGCAAAACTACCAGCTCCTATGGGGCAATCAGCGCTGATCACTGTAAGTTGAACTCATGTTTTCCCTTGTCCTTTGTATTCTGGCTTCAAATAACTAATGGAAATTTTTTATTTTTTTTTCATCTGTAATTTTTTTAAAAAGATAATCCTCCCTCTGGGGTTTCTTGGGTGGATATGATCCTTTCTGCATACATTCAAAACCAGAACAAACTGTCTGGTGTTTTGACCAAAAATGCATGAGAAACGAGTGGTCAGTCTCATTCAGGATGTTGTGGTTCCTTGAGACGTGTTCATTGCCCTCAGGAATGATATCTGGATGTTCAGTGTCAGCAAGAAACATCTTATGTAGTTAATTTATTGTCATTTTCAGGAACACTAAAATTAAAGCGTACACACACAAATATTTTTTTAATATATTAAATACAAATATGTGTTTACTTAGCATACTGTATACTGTAAATATACTTAGCATAAATGGAGATTTGATCTATGGCAGAGAATCCTAAAAATCCTTTGAACTGCAGTAACAACAAAGCAGTGAGACTACCATGTTTCACAGCATGAAATACCGTGCAAATTATAGATTAACTTTCAGTGAAATCTTTGTTGCACTTAGAGCACTTTTGTCCTACAGGATTGAAACACTGTCCTACTGCATTGACAGGACCAGAGGCAATGGGCACAAACTCAATCACAGGAGGTTCCCTCTGAACATCAGGAAACACCTTTTTACTGTGAGGGTGGCTGAGCACTTGCACAGGTCGCCTGGGGTGGTTGCGTTGTCTCCAATCTCTGGAGATATTAAACTGTTTGGACACGGTCCTGGGCAACCCACTCTAGGTGGCCCTACTTGAGCAGAGGGGTTGGACCAGATAACCTCAAAATGTGCCTTCCAACCAGAACTATTCTATGAAACCCAGTGGCAGCATTATCAAAGTACTTTTATTTTCTTTCCTTGTTAACTTGTAACAGGTACCACGTATTGTCAGAGTAATGAGCAGGGTCTGCAGTGTGATGAAGATGGTCAGTATAGACCTTCCCAGCAAGATCCTGACACTAAGAAATCCTTCTGTGTCGATAGCTTTGGAGCAGCACTGGCCTGGACTGAAACAGATGATCTCCTTACAGACTACCAGTGCCTAGGTAAGTGTCAGAAGAATATTTTGGATATATTTTGACCCCACGTAAGTGAAACTTCCTTATGAAGAGACTTAGCACTGCACAGAAATTCACTTTCCCATAGTTGTGGCCTCTGCCTTAAGCTACATTCTTTCTTAATTTTGCATTTCTTGACTACATTGGGAAAGTTATTTCTGGGAAGGGAAGAGAGAAGCAGGTTTCTTGTACTCAGATTCCTGATGGCTTTTAATGTATGCTGATCTCCTGCTACCTGCTTGGAAACCCAAAAGAATAATGAGAGGGCTAGGTGGGAAAGAAGCAGAATTATGAATTTCTTTGTAAAATTATCATTCGTCAGTGTGTTCATGGGAAATAGACTGTGCTTGGCAATGACCTCATAGCCACATCATAACATCACCCTCTGGGGTCCTGCTGTACTGGTATCTGACTTGGTGAACATACCCTTGCAATCTGGAGGAACTTCTGCTTGAACAGAGCTGTGAAATGCCAGTTCTCAAAGATGAAAAGTTTGAAAAAAAGTCATCAAGCAGTCCCCAAAGTGCCTACAATAAGGTGTAATTATGCTTCTCAGCCTCAAAGTTTTGCCTTGCCCAAAAATAGTTTTCAGAAGTTTTTATTACTCACCATATAATTGGTATCAATTTTAACGGACTATTCAGTTTAGAAACAGGTGTCATGGTGTGCTCTGAATTAGACAATGTCTTATGAGAAGTGTAATCAGTGGAATGAGTGTGAAATGGAACCCCTCAGTTGTGAAGAGCCTGCAAAACTATCTTCAATTAAAATAGCTGTTTTGGTCTCTGAGCATACTCAGAGACTGATCATAGTTATAAACACAAAGTGTTAGCCTCTCTTGCTCAGTCATGGGGTATTTGGGATATTTCTCTGGTCAGAGCACTCACAGCAGCTTCAGTCTCCTGTTACTTACTTACCTTGAGCCTTCCTGTGTAAACGTTTTTGACTTTGCCCAGGATGGAGCAGTTCTACATATCTGTGCTTATTTTTGTGAATCATGCTAGAAGATTTCACTACAAATTATTATTTATAAGTGTTGACAATTCAGGGTTTTAAAAAACCCAACAATGAACACCCAAGATGTCTGCTTGGTTTTGGGTGGATTTTCTTTTTGTTTGTTTTAAATAATTTATAGCCTAATTTATGTTCTTTGCAGAAAGTTGGTTCCCCTGTTGACTCAACAGTTGGTTCAGTGCCATGAACAAGTACTGGGAGATGACCAGACTGCTGCTGGAAGAGAAGTCTCACTTGAATATAAACGCTCAGCCCATTCCTGGCTAACTGTTTTTTAAAACATCTTATGACACCTTTTTCTTTGCAAAACAGAACCTATAGCCTCAGTCCAGCTGTCTCTTACATTCCCTGTGGAGTTGTGGTGCATAATTTAATGAGCAAACCTCTTTCCCTACAGAATTCTTCATTTAGTCTTTGTCTCTCCTCAGCAGCATGGGAACTGGTTAATTATTTTTTGTTTGATTTGTTGGCTCTCTTTTCAGTGCTCAGAAAATTTGACAGAATTTCTGCCTCCAGAGTGATTTATGGGTCAGAAGAAGCTCAAATCCTTCAGTCTCAGTCATTTTTGGGAGACCTGCAAAGTGCAGCTTTTCAGTGCATTTCAGGTGAGGAAAAATCTCAGAAAATATGTAGAGACAACGCTATCCATCATAGAAAATAATAATTTCATTATATGATAAGCTTATAGTTATGTTCCATAGGCAGGTTTTGCAGTTCAGCACCAATTCACTGCAAGATATTTACAACTGTTGGTGACCTTGGTTCATGGAAGAAATTAGTCTGTCTTTCAGAAAGAAGTCTTCTGACTTTACATACCACTTCAGACAAGTCATCTGACTTTAAACCAAGTTGGTACAGTTTGCAATACAGATGAGAGCTGGGATTCAGGTCAGGAAACATTCGTCAGGCTTTTCAGATGTGCAGGCAAAAGGAGGATTTTGGTATTCAGGACATGTGAAAACCAAGATTTTACCTCTTACCAAAACATCTGATTGGCACATAAAAGAGGAGTAATTGTAATTCCTTACATTGGAAGGATATTACAAGAAGTGCAGGGATATTCCTCTGCTGTGCCTTACAGTGTATATATTATATTACATATGAATACATCATGTTTGCTGGTCTGTATTGGTTCAAAGTCATTTCAAACCAAGGGGATTCACTGCATTGCTTTCAGGATGCTTTGAATCAGTCTCACCTTCTGTCTTCTAATGCTCAGACTGTTAAGAGAGGCAGAGTGGTTATGTTAAAAATAAAACCACCCTGGCAGTAGGAACACAGGTGGCCTGTTTGTAGGTCAGACATCAAAGAAGTCTGACAAAGTCAGTGGCTTTCTGTCACATACTGTGTTCTAGCTGGAGACAGTCATATCTCATGCCAAGAAGTGAATACATGAAGCCTTATGTGTTACTAGTATCATTTTCCTGCACCAGTTCATCCCCTGTATATTGTAAGGTTTCTTGCACCTTCCTCTAAAACCGGAGACCTTCAAAAGCAAGACACTGAGCTGAGAGAACTGTAGGAATGAACTTAGGGAGGAAAAACCACCCCTTTGACAAGCCACTTGATTCAGTGCATGTAGCCTGTATTTTCATTAGAAGTTACATCCACTGTCAAATGGAAGTGCTGCTGCAAAGTATTACTGCTGGGGTGCTTGCTGAAGAGTAAGGGTTAATCTTGCCCTCTCTGCTTCCCTACAAAATCGGACAGCTTAGCTTACGTTTCTGATGATGTTTTGATCTAAGCTGGTTGATTGTGTACTAAAGTCATTTGGAAACAGTATCACCTCCTGTTCTAGCAGCAGAGCTGTGGGTGCAAATTAGTGGTGAGTGGGTAGAGGCAGGAGGGTCTTCAGACACTCCTAAATCTTGAGGGAGATGGCTGCTTGCTCCCTTACGCTGGCCAGGAGATTGCTGCAGAGGTGGCTGGCATGAGTGAAGAATTTGATGTTTCCCTCCTTCCTATCACTCTGATATTTGTCGCAACCTGTTTGCCTTGTGGTTGCTGTATCAGGCAGACATCACGTGCTGGCAAAGTGGTTCATGAGAGTGCTTCCTGCCTGCCTCAGGCAGAGTCATCCAGCAGACATACATCTGGGTGGGTGGTTAGAACTAACTCAGCTGTTGGTATCATCAGGTGGTGAACAACTTTTTGTATTGATTTAGTTTAAAAGCCTAATCCTCTACTAAAATAGCTGAATACTAAAGTTCACCTGGCTAATGGAGTTCATGAATTTGCAGTCTGATAGATGCATGAAAAACTACACAAATGGCACTAAACAGTGGAATTCGTAGCAGAAATTTTGCCCATGAAATGCTAGGAAAACTAAGGTTTCTTTCCTGGTTTTCAGGCTGTGAGAGGGAAGATGAATGTGGTTTTGCAACTGTAACTCCTGCTAGTGCTGAAGTTCTCTGTGAATTATATAGTGCTGCTGAAGTCAACTTCAACTGCACCGCCTCCAGACTGGTAAAAATGATCATATTTAAAAATGTGTTTATCATAACATTGTATGTTCAATATAAATAGACAGCATCACAGAAGAAAGCAAGCTGTTACCTAACTCCTTGGACGTTGCTCTTCACTATGGCAGTAACAAATTCTTGCAAGGTGGTAAAGAAACTACACAGATGTTTCCAAAAGTGACATCTGAATGTTTGGTTGAAACATCACACATCACTTTTGTTCTTAAAATATGTTGAGCTCCTGCAGCCAGGAAATTGGGTTAATTTAAAAGACAGGTTAATCTGAATAATCCAAACTAGAAGTATCCAGTTTGGTAATCAGGTCACCTGAAACAGTCACCATTTCTCAATCCTTACCTCTAGCTCAAGATTTGCACTGTGTGCTCTGTAGCACTGTAACATCTTCCTATTCTCTACTTTTAAAGACAATGTGCCATTGAGGAGATCAAAATTTGATAGGATAAAAAATATCCACACGGGGCCACATGGAGCTGTGATATTTATAAACCATGTGTGCTAATTCTTCTCCCTGAGCTTCTAAATAAGGAAAATATGTTTTAGGAGGGGAAATCAATTAGGTTGTATTTATTGTGCTTGCCTGTTTTCTATCTCAGGTCCAAGGTGTTCTGGAGAACCCCACTGCCACCAGCATCAGTGACCTCATCTGCCTGCTTCATGTCAGGAATCCAAGTGGAGATGCAGTGATGGTCTATTTGAAGCAAGGTACCAGATGTGAATCACTCATCTAATGTTAGACTGCTGTATCCAGACTTGTAATTACTTCTATATAAGATCATGACTAAATATGGGGAGCATCTCTGTGTAAGAAGACACAATACTTTTCAGAGCTTAACATTTAGTGATAGCCCAAAAACCTCAGCAGATCTTCTCTTCATGTCTTGTTCCTTATAAATTAGGAATACAGCTTTTATAAGCCATTTTTCCAGCACATAGTCCCCCCAAACCCCAAATTATATCCAAAGTATTACTCTGTTCTCTTCTGTTGTACTATAATTTCTCTTTATTAAGCAGTTTGTTAGTTGAATATATAAGGTATTATTAATGACCAGCTTGTACATAATTTAACAGTTCATGTTAATTTTCACTGTGAATTGTCCTTCTAATATACCAGCCAAGAAATAATCTGCTCTCCAGTGAATCCCAAAGTGATTCAGCTGAACTAATGAATGTAAAAAATATTTTTTTTTCTCTTCACCCAAGTGTGATTGATACCACTGCATGTCCCATCCAGTATGTGTCCAGCTTTAAGCCTCGTGCCAAATTTGAAACAAGACAATCAAATGCAGAATGCTGCAGGGTTTGAGTTAAAACTCTCTGCTGTCACTGTCTTCTTTTTACTTCTACACAAACCTCTGAATCACCATTTATTAATAATAAAAATAAAGAGCTCTCACCTGAATAAAAAACAAATCCTCTGAGCTTGTTGTCATCAATGTAATCTTGTTGATACCAGATCTACTCTAGATTTCTGTTTATATTGCTAATTGGGTCCAGAATTATATGAATCACGTCATCTTATATATGTGTCTAGTCAGCACAAGCCTTAATTGCAGGCTCAGTTATGCTGGATAGATTACACATTTTACTTTTTCAATGACATAAATTTGTTTCTTTGACACCTGGGAGTTACTAATGTAATGCTTGAAAGTGGAATATTACCAGCCTTACTGCATACTGGTTTTTTCCTATCCCGACAGTACATTCTGATCAATTACCCAGGTATAATTGCACCAAATCATTTGATGGTCTTATCTTGCATCTGAAACTCAAAGTTCAGAGAAGGACTTTTGAGGCTGATTTCTTGTCATAAAACTTCCAACCAGCTCCAGTTTGCAGGCAATCCAAAAGAATCCCGTCTCCTCTTGAGCACTTAGAACATTTCTTTCCTGTTCTGTCTACCCAGAACAAGAATTCAACTCCTCTGGACTCAAGACTTTTGAAAGAACCAGTTTTCAGAATGTGGTTTCTGGTGTGTATCACTCCATGGTGCTCTCATCAGCTAGTGCATCTCCAACTGATGTTCAACTCTTCTGTCGGCAGACTTGCAGCAGGGAGTCTTGCTGTGATGGCTTCATCTTGAGCCAAATAGTGCTTGATGGAGGTATGGTCTAACTGCAAAATAACAAATTCTGCAGTAGAAAACCTATGCTAATTAGGTAGAACTCATTTTTGGACAAAGTACTCCTATCTCTACATCGTATCAGAGTCAGCAGCCTGCCTCTACGTCACTGACAATTTTTGGTGTAGGCAGAACTTGAGTAACGCCCAAGACTTGACCTGGAGCAAAAGAGATAAAGACCTGAGGTAGCAAGCTGCTCTTGGAGTGAAATGGACATTTTAAAAGGATAATTCTTTTAACCTCCTTTAGACATCTGCATCCAGGTGAGATAAACTGTTCAGAAAACCCCTCTCTCCTTACCTAATGCAGCTCAATTACCAGAAGTCAGTGCCTTTCAGCTGATGGGGGAATTAAGACAGTGCCTCTTGTAGTGCAAATGTAAATCAGTTCCTTTTTTAAAGCAGGAAGAAAGGATGCTAAACAGGGAATTATGTTCTTGAATGATGTAATCTCCTAAATCTCGGTATGCAGCTAGGAGAGCAAGTGGATGAATTGAGTCTGGCAAAGATGAGACTTAGGCACAGCCCAGATTTTTGCCAGCAAATTTAAGCACTTGGTGTCAGTCCCTGCTTTTTGTAGTTTCTTTTCAAGCTCACATATGATCAACTCTCCTGTTGGAAATGCATTTCCTATAAAAAAGATGAAGTTCTAATTGAGATGCCTCCAGTCCTTAAAGACAGACTGTTACAAATCCAGACATGTGTTACTGGCTGATATGTGGCAAGCACTTCTCCAGTTTGGAGTGGAAATTGATCCTGGATTTGAAGAAACTTTCTCTGTGGAAGCTGTCAAGCAAATGTTTCCAGAAAACGATTTTCTGGTTTGGCATCTCATATTTTTTTTGGCATAAAAATGTACTAGGTGATCTTGTAAAGTCCATTTCTCTATATATTTACCATCAAATGTTTGAGTTCTCCGTACTTGCAAGCACAGAAGTGGGTGTGGACAAGGTAAATGTTGTAGAGCTCTCTGTTTTGTTGGGGTGACCTATTTGGATCAATACTACAGGTAAATACATTACTTGGACTAGCATTTTGTTTAAAAAAAAAAAAGAGAAAAAAAAAGAATAAAAAAGTAGCATATTCAGTATCTTGTGTACTCAATCCATAAAAACAAATGAGGAAGGGTACTGTAAAACCACAGAAATGCTTGAGCTGTGACAGCAAGTAGCTGAGTATGTCTAGATGTTATGGTAACAGACTGGCACCAGAACACTCGGCCTTAAGCATCCTGGTCCCCCTGACTCACATTGTGATGCTGGGGGAGATTCAGGCCTGGGCTGTCTGAGGTCAGGCACCAGTCCAGGAAACTATCCCAGTAATAATGTAAGTGCTTTCTTGGTTCAGAGCCTGAGCTTGTAAGGCCACCGAAGGATCGAATGTGTCTCTGTGGTGCTATAAAGTGCTGAGAACACTGCTGAGTATTATCAGATAACAGTAATATTTTATTAGGTCATAGTAGTATGTGCTTGAAATCTCTGAAAAGCAGGCTACAAATGTTTAGTTTAGGTATGAATAGCTAACCTTAGTACTCCAATTTGAACATAGGACTCTGATTTTCTTCCCCCTTATTTTGTTTCCCCCTCTGGTAGCAATGTTAAAGATTATCTGTCTCACTGGTATAGGTTCCAGTGGCTTTTAGATAGATTATTGGGGTGCTTGGATGAAAAGCTCTGTGTAGTGCAAAGCATTCTCAAAGTGATGCAACTGTCTCTTTGCCTCAACCCAGGTACCTTTTTGTGTAGTTTGATGAGCTCCCCAGATGTGCTGATCTGCGATGCAAACAGCCAGAGTTCAACACCAATGTCTGTCATAGATGGGATATGTCAAGGTGTGAGCTATGATGAAAAAGAGAAGTTTTCCTTTACCCTGGGAAGACAAGTGTTCAGTGGAAGTATGTCAATGAATTATCTCAATTTACATTACTTCAATTCTTGTATAGACTCTGCCTTTTTCACCAGCCTGCTCTTGTACTTCACGGCTATTTTCTCAAGTAAATCCAGATCTGCACAATCACAAGAGAGTAAGAACTCTCTAATTGGATGCATTGTTAGGTGAACCTCTCACTTTTTGCTCTGTGAACATAAATGAAAGAGAAAAATGAGTTTAGCATGTCACCCTGTAATACTTCCAGTATTTAATTCAAGCAGATTCAAGCTAATAATCTGCAAGAAAGGTAAAGCCTGGATCAACAACAAAAAGACAGATGCCCAGAGCTGCACAGAAAAATTGATGGAAAATAAAGCCTTGGCACCACGGTCCCAGAATAGCACTGGGACACCTGGGACCTTCTTCCTTATGGTCCTGTATTGTACATGGTGGTACATAGTCTAGTGATGTGTTTTTAATGCAGTTTTTGAGCATTTGAATGCTACCTGTTTAATTTGAGCAGATATTCTAATAAAGTTTTTTCTTCATTAGCTTCTAAGTTGGTAGAAGAGACAGAAAGAAATTTCACTACCTTTCATCAAGTTTACCTGTGGAGAGGTGAGTTATCTCACAGAAGTTGTTAGAAAACTTGTAATGAACTGCAGGCAGTGGCAGATATGTGTCCTACAATGGATGTGTCATTCTCATTTTATTTTTTTACTGTCCAAATTGAGACACTACTTGAAAGTCTTTTCTGTCAGGGGTGGATGTTATCTGGAGTAATTCTATTACTGACAGTTTCATGAAATTTGGGTAAATTCTTGTGTCTGAGAATACACTTTAGAACCTCTAATATCCATGAAAATGGTATCATGGAGACACTTGCCATTGTCCCATCAGTGTTCAGGTACCATAATAATTTGGCACTTCATGCATAACTAAATGGGTTATTTTTTATTGGCATGATGACCCTGTATGTGTTATTTTTTTACACATTTACTTTCCGAGTGTTGCAATGTACATAGCAGGACCTGCACAAATGATTTGTACTACTGCTTTATAAATGCACGCAGCCTCCAGTGCACTGATGCTGAATGCATAGGGGTCGTGGATATGGCATTTGCTTTTGTCCACCAAACAGTGTGTTTTGGTTTAGGTATTCCCCAGAGTTACATGGAGAATGTTTTATTCATTTCTGATTCAACAGTTGGTAGAACTCGCCTAAGGAGTTTTCCTGAATGGTTCATTGTAAAATATTTGTTAAGTTTGGGGAACTTAATAAGGATGATCTTATTTTGTGGAAGAAAGATGAAGGGAATTACTACGCTTTTTAATTCCTGTTGCATTCCAGGCTCTGATATGGTCACCCGGACTAAAACCTCTGTGTGTGATGCTCCTGCTTTGAAGACAGAGAATCAGCTAACTTTATCAGGTATTGTAGTATGGGTGGGCAGAGAAGGCAGCAGAAGGTAGCAGAGGGGGTGCAGAATTTAATGGTAAAATGTGTAATATAATGATGTAGAAATGGTGAAGTCTAGAGGATTACTCTTAGGTAGCAAGTCTGATACAGATTTTGAGAAAGATACTCAAAATGTAAGCCTCCTGTCTTCCTGGTTTTTACCTTCCCAGGCCAGGCTGGAAATGAAAGTGTTAAAATATTCCATGAAGGTTTGTTTTTTCAGACCTATATAACTATAAAGTCTCAGGAAATATTATTTGGCTGAGAAAAAATTTTGCATAAACTCAGAAGTCCTTAGCCTGGGTACCCTGGTGTATTTACTGCTATGGACAATATGACTGTAAATATCATGCTTAGGAAAACTCGGGATGACACTGCAATCACAAGTGTTTCTTCCATGCATGATAAAAGTAAGGCACCTGTTAAGTTCTCTAGCTCCTTTGTTCTTCCAGGGTCTGCTCTTCATTATTCTGTCGTGTATATACCCAAAATAATTTGTATTAGCTCACGAGAGTTCATTTGGGCCTTCAGCACCATAATCCTAAAAGAAAGAGCAGTGGAGTCTGTTGAGAGCACTTCAGTTAATCTCTAACTGTAACCTTTGCTGAGGAGCCTTGATGAATACCTGAGCATGTGATTTAATACAAGTGAAATCCTACCATGAAGTAAATTACTGATTTTGCTTGGGTAATTTGAAAGCAAGCTAAACTGTCAATTTACTTAGTGGTGCTCCTATACAATTAGTGACATTTTAAAGTCTAGACTTAAACATGAGAAAAAAAATGCACTACTTTTTTTTTTCCCCCTCACTGGGTGAAATTCTGTTGTGTTTACCTGCCCGGGCATGAGTGCAGCCCTCAGGGTTCTCCATTTACCTTGCTTTGGCTGGTGATATCATTAAAACCTGAAGTTATGCAAGGAATGCAGTTTCTTCCTTCATCCTTTAGTCTTAGTCATGACACAAACTGAAGTGAAAGGCTGAAGTTAATGCTTGAGGGTAACAAAACTTACATGTTACCTTTTTTAAAAAGTTATGGATGCATCTGGCAAAATATCTGCAGAGCTTGCATTACAATCATGCTTAAAGCACATGGCAACATATCTTCAGTATTTCCTGATAGAATATCCAAAGCTGTTGTGCACTCCCAGCATGTCAGTAGGTGCTTCAGCATTTCAGCTGCAATCATCACCGTGTCTTTACTTTCCTATTTTCATTTTTGTCTGGCTGTTTCAGTGCATGTAAGATTAAATAACAGAATCTTTCACATAGTTGAAGTAACTGGGAATAAGACCTGCTGATGGCATGATAAGTAGAAAGGTGTTTCTGAAAAAAAAATTAAGAGATCAGTGAAGTCCATTTTTTTCAATGTTGGACCCTCATTTCAAGGCACTACTTTGAAAACAACCTGAAATAGTTGTTGACAGTTTCAGAAGGACCTCAGGAGATATAAAGCATTGCATACCTGTCTAAAGATCATAGGCAGGTGACAGAAATGAGTTATTTAATGTGGCCTGTGGGAACATACACTAGGAGAAACAAGGTTAATTGACTAAAATAGGTATTAAACTTGTTAAGAAAACTTTTAACACAGAGTTGGAAAAGCTTCTCAAGGGAATATAAGGAAACTGCTGTACTTGGGATTAGTAAAACTAGATTGTTTGAGAAGTTAAAAACATCCTCTTAGGTATCCTACTTTCCTGTTAGGATGATGTGTTGCATGACAGAGTGAACCTTCTTATTTCTAGGAGCTGTGATTTTCATCTAGTTTTTGGATGGTGGAAATAGTCTTACAATGCCATGTTGTGCAGCACAGCTCATTGTCTGAGGAGGCACTGCCTACACAAGCATCAATAACTGTGGGTGGACAGTTCTGTTATTAAAAGCAGCTTTTGGCATATGCTAGCCTTAAAAAACAGCTGCAGCTGTTTTACTGTCAAAGGCAGGATTTTATATATTAAAAAAATTCATTTATTCCAGATCATAGTTAAGCTTTTTGTGGATTTGAGCAGTTTGTGTGTTCGTTTGCTTGAATCTCAGATTCCACAAAGGATCTCTTCTACCTGATGGACAACAGCCAAATACGAAGTGACCTGAACTATTCTCTCCCTTACCAGCAGTATTGGGTCTTCAGGCAGAAGTACTCAGCAGAGGAAGCTGTGCTTTGGTGTCTCACACGTAAGACATCTTGGAGACTGATATTCTATAGGAAATAATAATTAATTAAAATCTTGTAATAGGTATTATTACCATGATGAGTACAAATTCTGGACTTAGAGAGGGGTTTTTTTGGGAAAACCCACAAAATACTCATGGAAGTTGCTAATGGGGCCACTTGTTTCTCCCTTACAATCTTTGTCTGCTGTGGCAGGAATGGTGCCCATCACTCATCACCAGGGTATCCCTGTTATGGGCAAGAGAAGTAGAAGATACAGCTTAGGCTATACTCTGCTGGTCTTGAAAATTACCCCTCCAAATAGACAGATGACATGGTGGTAAAATACAGATATTTAGGATTGATTATAAATGTTTTATGATGTGATAAATGGAGAACTTTCCTACCTCTGACTACCAGGAATGCAGAATCAAGAGTACTAAACAGTGCATAAACCACTGTAAGAAGTCAGTAGAGCTATGCGTGTTTGAAATTAAGCATTGACATGTATATTTATAGAAGCCATTACCACAGGAATTAAGAAATGAATTTGACAGCTTTGTTTCTTTTCTGAAGGTGCACTATTAAGAAGGAGCAAGTTTCAGTGCAAATTGCTACAAGTGAATGCTTGAACAATTGATTCTGGAAAGGTTTTTTGTATTTTTGTGTAATGCGTGAACACTTCAGAAACATTTGCAGAAAATTCCTAAGACATTGTAGAAAATATCTAATTTTATTGTAATTTTCATTCTTTAAAGTAAGAGACCCACAACTAATGCAGAGTTATTCTATATATGCAGTCTGCACACCACATTTAGTGAAAAGAAAGAGATATTATGAATCACAATGTCAGAGTGACACCGAGACACTGGGGTAATGCTTGTCACAGCTGGGGAATGTATCTTTCCAGTTAGCTGTGGTGTAGCTCCTTTTCTGTGCTCTCCAGGTAAATGTGCTATTTGGTGTCCTAGAAACTGAATCTGTCCCTGTTTCTCTTGCACCATAATAGAATAATATTTACATTCTCACTTTTAGTTTTTTGTTGATGGGTAGCTTTAAGTGAACTGAAGTCCTGGAGGGAAATAGGGAGGGGAAGAAACCCTCATGTGTGTGTGTAATTCTTGGTGACTTTGCTTCCTAGGTTGTGCAGAAGAAGATGAGTTTTGTCGAATGGCAGACCTTCAGAATGCGACAGACATCTACTTTGTGTGCACCCTCTATCCAGAGTCGCAGATTTGTGATGGCACCTTCGATCAAATACCGGAAAACTGTCGAACTGTGCTACCCCAAAAACCACAGAAATTGTATCATAAAATAGGTAAGTTTGGGGATTTGGATGTATAATGTATACCCTAACCTTAGTAATGTGATGCAGTGTTTTGGCTCTTGATTCTGAGATAAAAAGTCTGAGTGTATGAATGAGTCCCAAGATGTGATGGGGCAAGGGAAGGTCAAGCAGTTCTGGGTATGGTTTTTATTTTCAGTTCAGATTGGAAAGATAGTAACCATGAGTTCCAACTTCCACCTCAGTTATTAACAATTCAGAGAGGTCAAGGGAAGCTCAAATAATTTGTATGCCAGCTCTTAGATTTTTTTATAACATGGGTAAAATGGGAATGTCATTGGGATGTCACCAATTCCATTTTCAGTCATTAAAATTTCCACGGTAGTTAAGAAATGCAAGAAGTGAAAGTCATTGAGTGTAATATTTTACGTTTTAATTATTCTTTTTTAGCAAATCCAGAGTTGTAGATTTTAACTCTGCTCTTTGAAGGCTTCTGAAGTTCAATTATTTTCTCATAGGGCTGTTATCACCGTGCAGGAACCTGTACTTCTGCTGTGAAAATGTAAAGGTCCATTGTCTTATTGGGAAGCTCAAAGTATAGCACAAGTTGGCTAATGCATAAATACACTGGAGTCTTCCATTCTGGATTTGTCTCCCAGATTTTGGACCTTGAGGAATGAGTAATGTCAATACAAGTCTCAGAAACAGAAGCCCTGGCTTTCCTTGGCAATATACTTTGCTAAGTTTTTAGAACCTTTGCTTATTGGATTTCTGTTCATCTTCAGCATTAACCTTCAAAAGTTTATTGTGATAATGTAAAAATTACATTTTGATGGATCGAGACCAGTGTAGCATAGAAACATAAACTTCACCCTTACCATATGATTACTTGACCAGCATATGTAAATTTTAAGGTTAAGCTGATTTTTCCAGTTTTGTTTTTCCTTTTCCTTCCAGTCACTCTAAAAAGTTCTGTGAAGAGCTTCTACAGACGTCTACCATTCCAGAAAGTAACTGGGATGTCAGTGAGGAATAAGACTGACATGAGCAGGAAAACGGTTTCAGATGGGTAGGACATGGCTGTTCCTTTCTTTTTTTAATGGAAGTTTAATCATGCCTGGAATAGGAAGGCCCTGTTATGCAGATGAAGGGGATCAGACGTATTGTTCCAAGGAAAACATTCCTTGAGAATATTTAATAAAGAAAAAAAGCACATAATTTAAAGGAGATTTATAATGGAGTTATAAACAACAATGTATATAATTAATAATTATATGTACGTGCAATATTACTTATACTTCTATTAAATTGCTGGTTGGCCAGTTAAATCTCCTGTCAATGATACACCAAATTAACGTAAACTTATATTTTTAGAGCAGAATCAAAATACTCATCTAAACTATTAGATGCTGTCTGGTAGATGTATACTGATAGAACATAATTTCATCTACAAATGGAAAATGTATGGAAGCATCTATGCTGTATGAGGATCCATGACATAGTGTTATCGTGAAAAGCATCTCTTCAGGGTCTTGATGTCGCTCCCCTATGCAATATTCTTTTTTCCCTTCTCCATGGGAGAGACAGATTACTACTGTTAATAAAAGTAATGGTGTTTTTCCTTTCCTAGCTTTTTTGAGTGTGAGCGCTGGTGTGATGCCGACCCCTGCTGCACAGGATTTGGCTTTTTTAATGATTCCCAGCTATCAGGTATTTTTTCACTATGTATATTTTAAAAATAATTTCACTCTTTCCTCATTATTATGATTTTTACCATTCTTTTGCTGTGAAGGACACCTTAAAAGTGCTTGCAGATCTTACGCATCTCTCTTTAGCATCTTTTTGAGTAATCATAACCATTTCTAGGAATTCAGCTCAATGATATGCTCTACGTCTCAGGAATTCTTAAGAAAACTTCATGAGAATGAATCCTTAAGAGGCTGCAGTCTGAACAGCATGAATTTCAAACTGATAAAACTCCAGGAAACTGTTAATTCTCATTTATTAGCTTATTTTCCAAAATATTATTTGACTTATTTTTGTGATTTATTTTTTGGGGGGAGAAGGGGGGCATTTAGTGTGTTTGTTTCATTTTTTTAAAGCCTTGAGGACTTACAAGCCTAAATATTACTGAAATTAATGCTTGTTAAGCACATAATGTCTCTGGATACTGTGGGACAGCTTAGCCTTTTGGCTTTCTTGGATGTCTGAACTTCCCTGCTCCCAAATTTTACTCTTCTACTCGTGGAAGATTGATTGGGGACCGAGGTTGTCTATCTTCTCTTCTGTAGTATTTTAGCTACTTAAGACATCTCAACATTTATGTTAGTCTGAGGAAATCAGATCTTTAAAAATATGAGTGACTTGAAAGCCATTAGGAAGTCAAACAAACATATTTTACTCACCTGAGATGGTTAAGTTAAGTGGTGGTGTCACCCTGTGCTCCTGCTGTAGTCAGCAAAGAGATGTACAGACACAACTATAAGGTCATTAAGAGTTTTGGTTAATATATTCTGTTCTGAAGATACTTTTCTTTCTCTCCCCTGGCTGTAACTAGTGACTTGCTCTATTTAAAAGAAACTCTTTAGCAGATGTTTAAAATTGGATGCTATCGAGGAAAAGGTAAATTAAATAGTTTTTAATATTTTATTCCAAATTCAAATTTAGACCACTAAAATATTCAGCTGTGTTTTCAGAAGTGTCATGTGCTAATCAACTCTCCCTGAGGTCATTAGGTTGTACTGGGTTTACAATTCATTGAGAATTTGGAACACTTCATAAATTTATTTATTTTTTTTTACTTCTTTTTTTTTTATTCTGAGCAGACAAAATTTTCACTTAGTCAAAAATAGGTAGCTTGGAAAATTAATCCAAAGTAAATTAGATTGGAATTACTGCAAAAATGAAAAATAATTTGCAGTTTTCTTGCCTCCATGTGACCATGTGAAATTTGAAGTCTTAACTGAATATGACTTAAGTTTCTTTAAATAGTTCTAAAATAAATAAAGGATTTTAAATTTCTGAATATACAAACCTGACACCTCTTAGTTTATCTGATTCGTATTCATTATCTGTGTCATTTAAGACATCCAGTCCTGACATGCATATAGTCAAGAGAACTTTCAGTAGTGATTTTAAAATGAGCTGGGATAAATCTTCAATGAAACTGTTAGCTGTGTTTCAAACCCTCTATTTTTTTATCAGGTACAGAAATGTTTACACGAGGTCTTTGAAAGGCAGAATTCGTTGTGACTTTTCAACACTATTTTCAACAACAGTAAAACCTGGCCCATGCTAGATATTTCCCTCCTTTGATTTCCAAGTCAGTGGGAATTCCTTTTAACACTCAGTGGAACTGTGCTATATTCACTTTCCTCAAAATATTATCTAGAAGATGAAAATTTTACTCATAAATTCTATAGCTGTGTATTTCCCTGGCAGGTGGAAAGATTGTGTGCCTGATTCTGAACAGCCTAGGAATACAGACATGTGCTGAGGAAACAGGAAGTTCCTGGCAAATTTCAAACTGTAGTTCACCAGATGCTGAAGTCAGAATACACCCATTTGGCTGGTACCAAAAGTCTGGTGAGTGATGCAGGGGACATGGATTTTCCAACTGGTTTCTGCACATAGAAGCTTATTCTTTAGCTTCAGTGTATAAAAGCTTCAGCTTTCAGATGGAGGAGCTATTTGCAAGGATTACAAATAGACAAGGCAGACAAATATGTGCAAGGGAATGAAAGGTGCAATTTAACCTTCCTCTTAATAGAAAAGGAATATCTATGCCTCAAAGAGGTATAGTTTAATTTCTCAGACTGTATGGAAGACTTGTGGCTAATGTCAGAATCCAAATATATTTTATTCCACTGCACAGGCATGGTCAGGACATCATTCTTTGTTTCTCACTGCTTGGTTGATGGTTTAACAGTGTGTATGGATGCATAACGTCAAACAGTTTGATTCTGTTACGGAATTTAAAATTCACTTTTTGGCTGCTTTGATAAAGAAAAGTCCAAGACCAAATTCCAAGGTAGCACTGTATTATTCAAGCATTAAGAAGCCATCACATATTGAAATAAAAGAGAAGTTACGAGAATTTAGGTTGTTTCCTCAAGAGGAATCAAACCCACTCCTAGTCAAAGTGAATTTTCTTTCCCTGGTGAAACAAAGGCTACGTTAATTTGTTGAAAAATTTGAATAGTTTTGTCATTTGTCAGGCTCTTTTTGGGTTAGGTCTATTTCTATTTTGTTATGCTTTATTTTAACATAACTGAAACAATAAAGAAACCAAATGTCTGTCTGTCTGTATCCCCATTTATGGGAGGGTAGCCCATATGATTGGGTCTACACAGGCAGAACCTTGCTGAACTCCACTGAGAGCAACGAGGCCCCACAGTGGTGGGTCTGCTGATGTTGATGGAATCGGGGAAAAAAATGGATAAGCAGTACTCTTTCTTGCATTTAAACTCCCTTAGTTCTTGCAGAGTAGAGAAGGGCTGCTGAGTGGAGAGGGAAGGCATGAAGAGTGGATATATACCTTCCAAGACATGTGATATAAAGATAGTCCAGTTTGAAAGTTGTGTAGAGCTAGATCAGATATCCTGGCAGTACACTGCATTTTACAGTGTGGGTAAGCTTAAGGAAATCCTTCATTCACACTTTTAAGTACCTGAAATATGAACTCAATCCTGAGCTTTTCAAGTCCTGTGTTGGCACTCAGCTCATTAGACCATCCATTTCCTCTTCTATCAGGGCAACCCTTGTTAAACAGTAGAGACAGCACATAGTTGGGAGACACCATGGAAACTTCTAAAGAAGGATGGGTTAGTGTCTAGCACTAAGGAAGGGAACAACAGCCCTGACAAAGTATGCAATGGCAGGACCCTGTGGACAGGGGTACCTGAGAGGCAACTAGGGGTAGAATGAAGAATGGTAGAAAGAAGTGGAGACAGCGGAGGTGTAGAAGTATTTCCACTTCTTGAAATTGTTTTTCCTCTCATTGGCAAAGAACCAACTTAAAATAAATAAAGGATTCTGCTCACTTCACAGGCAGAGGGATGATGAAGAGAAGCCTGGGGTGTATGCAAAGGGTGTAGAGTTAGGAGAAATAGTGACATTTCCTTAGGCAGTGAGGAAGCTTCAGATGTTTTTCCACCACAACACACAGCAACGCACAGATGTTTATGCAAATGCAGATATTTGCAGAGAAAAATTTGTATCAGTTGTGCTGGTGTGTTGGGGGTCTGGGAACCAGGAAGAGGAACAAAAAAAACCCTCTGAGGCTAAAAGGGAAAATGAGTGAAATCTGAAGGAGAAATTTACTGTAGGCAGTGGGATGTTAGCATGAAGCTGGGCCTTGGAGTTTAGTCCGCAGTCAGGTTGTAGGTCGGTTCTTGTGCCTCTGCATTTTGTAATGCATTGACATGTGAACTGTTTGTGCACATGGCCCTGATTGTTAGCAATTTGACTTTGTACATATAGTCATGGTTGCATCTCAGTCAACGGGGAGCATATGGTGGCATTTCAAAGCAAGTTCTGGATACCCCTAATTCTTCACTTCTGTCAGTGTGAATGGTGAAACTCCTGAGCTTTTAAAAACATCTGTTGGTTACATGCATGGGCAGTACAAAGTGGAAGAAGCAAAGAGAAAATCTGATCTGTCTTCAGCTTCTTTAGGGATAGTAATTTATTTTGTCTTAGTAGAGAATTTATAATTGATTTTATTAGTGGAAATGTTTTGCGAAATATGAACGCACGGGAGAAACTTCTTGTTTGTTATTTAAAATTGCAAAATGTTCAAGGGAAATACTAGCGAATGAGAAGTTTTGTGTGTGGAAAATATTAATGTTTATTTGAATTTTAATTTGGAGAGTTTCCTGCTGGAAACTGACTTGTTCATGATTCTTGGTTTAGAGAAATTACGGTTAGCTAATCGAAAAGCAGAGAAATATCATGTCTCTTGTGATGCACAATACCAAATACAGAGACGAGCACAGAGGAAAACACAGAACTACTGAAATGAGTTGTTTTGAAAAGTGTTTGTAGGAATGTTTATAAATACAGAAGTTTCGGGAAGTCTGGTTTCATGTATGAGCTCAAAAGGATTAGATAGAAAAGCAAATTCTGTCCTTACTCTCGGTGTTTGTGGTGGGAAGATGCAACGTTTAGATGCCAGAAGTAATGCTGGAAATACTGAGGTGTTGATTACACATTAGAACTTCAAGTATAACTGTTTTGAAATGTTTGGGGCTTTTTTCTGCTTTTAGCTGACTTGAAGACCACCGTGCCTAACCTGTGCCCACCTGTTATTTTACCTCTCAGGCCAGAAAGTGGTAAGTGTATTCAAGTATTAAGTCAAAAAAAAATAGTATTTTCTATTTTGTACGTATTGCTAAAAGATCACACTCTAATGGAATGGCTGTGTTCCCCATGAGTTTACTCATTCAGGTGTTTACTAATTTTTATTGATTTTGTATCATTTAACTGAAAGAATTGTTGTCATCCACAATGCTGGCCTAATAGCTCTCAAACTCACTGCCACAAGAAGTCACTTAGGCAAAATATTTGCCAGGATTGATGAAGACATTTTTTGTTTCTAAGTGTGGATGTCACATCATTTTCAATGGATATAACTTCATATTTTAGATCAATGAAGAAAAGATCTGGCAAGGGTAGTCTCTTGAAAAGCTGCATATTGCTTTATTGTCCACTCTGGTGGGGTTTCTAGCACGTTTCTTGTAGCACCTGGTACTTGCCAGGATGGCAAGAGAGGTCAGATTAGACAAATCACCAGCAGTTTCTGCAGTAATGCTGAATGCAAGGAGTCACAATGATTTCAAATAGATACAAACAATTGCAGTAGTGATGCAAAGTCAAATTTCACAAAACGAGTTTCCCCACAAAACCAAGATGAGGGAAGGGACAATTCCTTCAAAAATTGGTGCAGATTTACACTGCTTTGCAATTGGTGGTACAGGAAAATTATACACTATATTGCCTTTACTCCTTGTTTGTGGTTTCTGCAAGGATGGGAATATTAAAGATTATTCAGAACTGGACGACAAGAAATCTAGTATTTGGTCCTACTTTGAAGAGATGCTGTTAACTTGCTATCACACCATCTTTTTTTGTATCAGGAAGAAAATTTGTTTCAGTCTTGCAGTAAATGAATCTTATGGTACTTGCATGCGTTAAAGTGGGTGGATCCTCTTGATAAATGAAACTTAAGAGCTGTCTTTTAGGGCTTCGTGTCTATTAACCCCTAAAAACATATGCAAATTGTCAACAGCTAAAGACTTCCCTGCTATGTTCTTTCCAGAAATAAACAACATATCTGCTAAATGCTGCATGTAACGGAAAGGAAGCAGGTTGACTAGTCATAAGACAACTCAGTCTCTGCCTTTGATTTTCTGTTTGATCTGAACAAATTTTTTAATCTGTTTGTGTCTGTCTTTTCTTAAATCATGTGGAGCTTGGCTCATGGGAAATGGTTAATATTTGCAAAGAATTTTCAATATTGAGTTCAGAATTCATTATTAACTGTTTTATCAACATGTCTGTGACCACCAGTCATGATCATTTTCAGACTGTTTGTATTTATTAGTAGAATTTGTGCTTTTTTAATGATTGTTTTAATGAAATAGAAGAAAAAACTATCTTTATCGCTAAACAGAAATAACTTTTGTGTGAAATGCTTTGAGGAGCTGGTGGGGTAATGTATAGGTCGGGCAATTCAACTTCTTTGCAATCTCTTTTGCTCATGTGATGCAGAAAACCTCTTTACTAAAGCTTTCTTCCTCCCAGGGTAAAGCTTAGTAGTAATTTCATCATTTTGTAAAAGATTTTCTTGCTTTCTTACATATAGGAAAACAGCAACCTAAGCAGCACTTAAGGAAATTAGGCCCTTCTATCTGTCATTTGTTTCCTATTCTAAAGACTGAGCAGAACTTAGACACAGCCGGTGAGGTGCTTATTCTACCCTTAGTAACAATCTAGATCTATTGTACACATTTCCAGGTCTTCTTTCCAAATACATAGCAACTAGGGATGTCTCTGGTTTGCAAAGGTCTGGTTAGCCACCCAAGCAAGCAGAGCCTCCCACAAAGAGGCAGGATTCTGGATGAGAGAGGTTGTCCTGAGGAGAGCAGTCAGGAGAAGTCACTGAATTACAAAAAGCACAACTAGCCTGGCAGTCAAATGAGCACTCGTGTCCTGTGCTCTTTGGGTCTCTGACACCAGTTTTTGCAACAACACATTCAAAATGCAACTGGACACATCTGCCTTTCTTATGTTTTACCTCATTTTGATAATGAGTAGCAATGTGGTTATTTAGGTCAGGTTGTGATCTATTTTGCGTTGTCAGAGGGTTCGGAAAATTTTCTAAGACGTTGTTTCTAAACTCTTTATTATTATATTTATTATATTAATATATGCTATAGAAGATTAATGATTTTAGAGTTGAGCAGCATATAAATGCTAGCAGTGACTGAATTTACTACATTATGGTATTGCTTGTTCGTAAGAGGTGTGTGCGTAAATTGCTGTGACTTCTGTGTGGTAACCAGACGTGAGAAAATGTCACTGTTTAAAGGGTACTGTCGTGTGTGTGTATATATATATGTGTGTGTGCATGTAAGCATATATATGTATAAAATATATATATATAAAACTTTCCATCAAAAGGTAAGAAAGATACTTAAATACATTGCCAGAAGGCTCTGGGAAATAGCAAAGTTAATGTTAAACCCAATTCAGAGTCCCAGTTTACTGAAGCAGAATTAAGGTTTATAATTCCATTGTCAGTTAATGCATCTGACTGCCTCATTTTCTAGTCAGCCAACTCACAATGCTGAGAACGGAGTGCCCAGGACTTTGCTTCCTCCCATTCATAGTCAGGGTGCTGACTCCATTCCAAGTCTGTGGTGTTTCCAGCCCTGACATGTGAAGCAGCCCTGATTAGTGCACTTATTTTCAGTCTTGTAGAAGTAGATGCTTTGACTACTTGTTGTTCTTCTCGACAGAGCAGGCAGAGGCATGTAGGAACATAGAACAATAGAAGAAGCCTCAACAAGAAGGGTTTCTACAAGTACATGGTTAGTAAAAGGAAGGACAGGGAAAATGTATTCTCTCTCACGTTCACATTTGCTTCAGCTTTTATTGTTCAAATTAATGGGACTATTGGCTCCTTTGCTATCATTCCTTAGGTGGCCAGGAGAGCAAGATTTGCAAGCTGAGGTAATATCTACATTAGCTGACTTATGTAGTTATAAAAAGCTGTACTTTAAGGAATCCTTGACATCCTAAAGGAGGCTATGTTGTTAAATACCAACTTCTCCATCCCTACCCTTGTGGAAGGTTACCACTTCAGATCTGAGCATCTCTGAAAAGCCAGTAGAACCCTTTAGTCCTGGAGATGGTAAAGTGCCATTCTTTAATTAAAATAAAAAAAACAAACAACACAATGTTAATCTATCAAGATTCTTCTTTTTCTCTCTGAATAAGCTGGAGAAAATTTTATGGCCCCCAAACCCTTTTGTTTGTCCATTTGCTCTACAATGAAGCCAGCTCTTACAGAGCTAGATTATCTTTCTTTGGACTGTTACCAGATATTAATTTGTCTCCCTTTCTGTGTTATTTAAACTCTGAATCTCTCTGTATTCCTTTTTTCCTCTTTTTCTTCCCTCTCTTTTTCTCCTTTTCTCCTTAAGCTTGCATATACCATCATTAATTGCTCAGAGTCAGCAAGGGACCACTAGAATGACTTAAATTATCCTAGTATCTGCCTGAAGGCAGAAATCCTTGAGACAAGGAGCTGCAAGGCACCATCCAGCCCTATTCCACTGTACACAAAAGGAAGTTCTGTTACAGTCACTACAGGTTTAAAAGATGAAAAGTTGAGACCAAATTTATACTACCCAAATAATTTACTGGAGTTTCCTTCACTGAAACTCTCCCTAAATAAATTGGACAAAAACAAGTATTTGTTTTCCTTCTGTTCCCCAGTCTGGGCTTTTGAAGATGTTCATGAGCAGTAATCTTCATAAAGCCTCTAGACCTTTGAATCTGCAGTGGCAAAAATAATTTTCTGTAGTGGCTTCTTTTCATGCCCTGTCCCAGAGCAGCCTGCAGCCACCAGGGAGATGGAAAAAAATCCCTTCCCCATGTAAGGCTAACCTCAGGAGAGATACAGCAAGAGGGAAGGCTTGAGGTACTTCCCATTCTTCGCCTTGTACCAGATAGTCCATCCAGCAGCCTGTTGTAGACCTGTGATTCTTCTCACCAGCCTAAGGTCTCTGTTGGCTTTCCCCAGGTTACTCTCCCTACAAGCAGCAGTGCTAGGCCTTTCTAACACTCACCAGATACCCCATTAGCCTGCAAAATAAGGGGAAATAACTGCTCTGTAATGCTTGCAGGTCACTGCTGTCTGGCAGGAGAGAGGTGAGCTACACAGTGTCATTTGCCTGAATTCTTGTTGCTTCGTTGTTGCTTCGGTGTAGTTCTTCCTATTTGTATTCTTGCAACACCCTTTCTGATACAAGGTTAGGCTCTCCAAATCATCACTAAGCTCTAGTGCTTTTAACTGAACGTGTGTTTCATCTTTAATGAAATTAATACTTTTATTTGCCTTCTGTACATCTATCACATGGAGCAGAGCAGGCTCCTGCTCATCTGTTGTGATTTCTACATAGTTTCTCTTATTTGAAAAGTAATAGTTGAAAAAATAGATAGCCTGAACAGACTGGGAAAGTCCGACTTGTTACATTTGGAGCTTTTTTTTCCCCCTGAAGATGTTAATTTGCTGTGATGACACTGAGTATTGGAACCATCTGTGGCAAGTTTCAGGTATGACCTGTAACCTTTAATGATGGGAGGACAGCTGTTACTTTGACCACACTGAAAATGCTAATGTGTGATGCTGCAGTCTTGGTTTACTTATGCTGGCATTTAAATAACAGCTCCACTGAGTTGTATGAATATAGCGGAATGTTAAGTAAAAGAGAAAATGGTCAGGTCTCATAATTAAGTTTGAGATGGAACTTTTTGCAGCCAGTTCTATGATAGGTTGAGATATGGAACATGAGTAATTATTTCTTGATATTTCACAGTTGTATAATGCTTTTTCTCAAACAGTTCATGCGTAAGGGTTTGAGCTATGAAAGTTTTTACATCTTTACAATTAAGACTGAAAGAAGCAAAAGTCTTTATGAAATATGTTATCTGGCTTTTTAGAAGGAACGCTTGTGCCTAAAGCAGACTGGAGAGCCTAAAAATATTCCTGTGCACGTGGAAGGGAGGAATGACACTGATGTGTAACTTCAGCTTTTGTATTTTGTTATGAGCTTTATGAATTGTATACAGTAATCATCCAAACTTTAATGAACATTTGTGTCTTCAAGTTCCTCAGCTTTAGATTTGGCAACTGATAGAAAACAATGGCCTTTAAATGGTATACTCTGCATGGGACTGCAGGTCATATACAGATCATATGGGCTCCATTCTCACTCTAAATCAAGTAATTCATTGAGAAACCACTGAGGCATATGGATGTAATGATCTGATAGGCCCTTCCTGATCCCCTAAGGATTTATAGTCATTCCCTCGATGTAGGACTGAGCAGCAGCTATGGGATTTTCCAACATGGGAATAAATTTCCCATCGGGCTATCTCAGCACATGGGATGTTTCTGTTTTCAACAGAGATGCTGATGGTAGTGCAGGTGCTAATGTAGCTGATTAATAGTTTCATTCGTCTTTCTGTTTTCCTACAATGCTGAGTATATGTCAGAGAGATCTTTGGTGTGAAACAAAAATTGCCTTTTTTTATGCATCCTCAGGGCCTAATCTACTATGACCCCATACAGCATATTGGACCTCTGGTGTAGAATTACTCTATCGTTGGTCTTAAGTTTGGGTTTTATTCTGTTTGTAAACATGAAAAGTTTAGCTTTTTGAAAATGGCTTATTTTATAACTAGGTAAATATCTGGTACATTTTTAGTATCCTTTTACTATACCATTTACTATAATTGGCAGTACTGAAGGAGGCAGAAAGCTTGCATTTAACATGAGCATAGCAAGATTGCTCACTGCTAAAGGTCATAAATAACACATATGCAAGTTTGGGATATTTTTGCCTGAGGTGTGATTGTAGTTATTATGCAACAGTTCTAAGAAAATGACTCATTTTGAATTATTCGGATCTCAGTGGATGGACAAAAATGAGAAGCACCTATATTTTAGAAAGAACATAATTTCTGCAGGTCCACTCTGAGCTGATTTGCTGGTTTTGGAGATTGTTAGTATATGGATGGGTTAGCAGTCTTCACTGGAAAAAATCTCTGAACACTAGGAATATAACGCACTGAGTTCAGAGTGTAAGCATGTTTTTGGCTTGAGTCAGTCCTAATAGATATGGCTCACAGATTTCAGAATTAAGATCAGAATTTGTCTTTCAAACATGAATGAGGCATACTGAACCCAGAGGTCTGATTTATGTACCTCCTTAACCTCATGTTAACCTCATCTGAGTTATATACCTCCTCAACTTCATGAGATTTCTGCTAAATTTAGCTTATTTTATTGTACTTCTGTATGTGTTTCCTTATATCAGATGTCAAAATTTCCAGCGAACTTAGAACTGACCCCTCTGCTCCCACTGAAGTTAGTGATGAAACTTCTCTTGACCTTATGAAAAGGTTTTCATAATGTTATTGCCTGTGAAAGTGGGAGTCTGAACTCTATGCCCCAGGAAATCTATTCCAGTCTTGTGATCTTATGACTTGAGTGGGAACAGACTAAGGCCAGGGTGAGTCCTTTTGCAAATCCAGTCTTAAACCTTGCCTACCCAAACAAGAACATCTGGAAGAGAGAGGCTGTCTGTATGGGACATCTATAATTTTGCAATAAAAGTTACAGGGCTGGCTGGATTCAGAGTGCTGTAATTATCCAATCAAAGCATTTGCCAAAATGTGGTTTGGAAAGTCAGAGCTTAACCTATATATAAACCAGAAATGTCTTCCAGCCCATCAGGTGCTCTATGCATTTTCAGTAAAGCAGTGCCAGCTTGTAGCTGTGTGCCTTGTGAAAGCAGTTTCTAGATGAGGCAAGTTTAGATCGGGCCTGGAAAGTTCTGTTTTGCCCACATAATAAAGTGAGTGTGCATGGCTGTGGACATTGCTGGAGCCACTGCCAGGAGAAGGGAAGAAGGAAACCAGCCACTATCTCTTTTACAGCTAACTGCTGGCTGGCAATGTCCACAGTGGTGCCATGGATGTCTCTGGGTTAAAGGACTTTGCTCTGTCGTTAAAATAAGCACTAGTGTTTCTGCTTTTATCTGCCTCTGAGGTCTTTTGTGCAGAAGATTGGAAAGAGGACACACTGGAAATCTCAGTATATAAATCTGATGTGGGATTATGAATGCTTTATCCAGGACTGAGAATGAAACAAAACCCAAACAAACAACCCACAAACCCCAAACCAACCCCCAAAACAACCCTATGTGGGTAGTGGGAGGTTGCAAGTGACACTTCTGAGATGCAGGACAAAGAACAAGCAAAATTGAATGTGTTTTAGGTATGAATGTATGAGCTATGGATATTTGCATCATGAGTGGTCACTCTTCTGTACCTAGCATGGGCTTCAAAGTGCCCATTGTGTCTTACGTGTATTCAAAATGAATGTTATTAACTTGGCTCTATCCCAGATAAAGGGATGAAATAAAAATCTTTTAATACTGAAGTAGGAAGTTTAGCTTATGATCAAATGTAGAACACATTATGTGGGGGTCAGTCTGTTCTCCCATGTAGCAAGTGATAGGACAAGAGGAAATGGACTCGAGTTGTGCCAGGGAAGGTTTAGATTGGATATTTGGAAAAATTTCTTCACAGAAAGGGTTGTGAAGCAGTGGAACAGGCTGCCTGAGAAAGTGGTGGAGTCACCATCCCTGAAGGGCCTTGAAAGATGTGTAGATGTGGTGCTTAGGAACATGATTTAGTGGTGACCTGTCAGTTTTGGGTTAACAATTGGACTTAATTGGACTCTGTAATAATGACAGTGTGCACTCACAAGCTTAATTTGAACACCTTCAGAAGATGTTAATAATGGTAAACTAGTAAACCTCAGGGAAATAGATACAGGAGGCTAAACTCAAGTGTTGGAGGTATAAATCCAGGGAATTAATTTTGCTTTTGTAGAATTGTTTTGAATTTCTTTCCTGAGTGAATAGAATTTAGCATAGCAATGACACTTCCGAATGTTTGACCTGCGAACAAATGGAGGCATATGAGGAATATGAGGCTTGCCCGAGGTCACTCGATGAGTCACAGAAGCTATGGGAAGAGAGTCAGTCTGGCGAAACATCTTCCAAAACCACTGGTGCAGCCAGACTTGTTGACTTACAGTGGAATCCAGACAAGGTTTTTTTCTGAAAGAGCCACATCAAGTAATTTGAAGTTTTGTGTCTGGAGATATTACTTGTTCCTGTAGTAGCACCTCAGTTACTAGGACTGTACACAGTGCAAGGTGGCAACATTGCTCTTATGTAAAAAGAGTTTTAATCATATTGTAAAGGAAAATAATATCTTCTTTTTCATGTTTTTTGAAAAAAAAAAAAGGGGGGGGGGAATAATTGAAAACATGAACTGACAAGATATAATCTGGAAAAGTAAGACCTGGGGGATCTAGTAGTGCAGGCAGTTGGAGAGGATGTCTGGGGACAATCTCTTTTCAGTGGTGCCAAGTGGCAGGACAAAGGGCAACTGGGCACAGACTAGAACAAAGGAAGTTGCACCTCAACATCAGGAAAAATGTCTTTACTTTGAGGATAAGATTGCACTGGAACAGGCTGCCCAGAGAGATTGTGGAGTTTCCTTATCTGGAGATATTCACAACTCACTTGGACATGATCCTGTGCAACATGAGTTGGCAAACCTGCTTTAGCAGGAGTTTGGACTAGAGGATGACCAGAGATCCCTTCCAACCCCCACCATTCTGTGGTTCTGTGTTGTAGTGGCTAATTCTCCATAACTTACAGAGTTGATTTCTAATTTTAAATATCTTTCTAAATAAATGCCACAAACTGTCACCCTAAGTGTAAAGGAAGAAATTTTCTAACATGAATCACACAGAAGGTCATATCAGACCATTTTAAAATAGAGAAACCATTGACAATATGAAATGGAGTTATTTCCATATGACTAAATCAATGTATTCCTCTAAAATAACTGAATAAGCAGTGCTTAAGGGCAATTAAAAATTAAGTGCAGTGAGTCTGTTGCACAAGTCAAGCTCTGGTTGCAGGGTCACACTTCCTCTGAATATTGTGCTGCTGCTGACTTTGCTACTCCGCAATATCCAGTAAGATTGTGGTCTTCAACATACAGCAGTGCAATATCGACTTAACCTTCATTTCTACATAGCTGCCTCTACCTCTTAGAAGGGTTGCCCCCGTATATAACAGGAATGGAATGATTTTGAAGTGGTTGTAAAGGAGCCGTGGGACCCAGTGCTGCTTTCTTGCCTCTAGTTCACAGGCATGAATTAGGGCTGGGCTGTTTGGGAAGTTATATGGGGTACAGTAGGTCAGTTCATCACTCCATCAGACATTTTCTTTAGGAAGGGTGCGAGGAATGGAGTTAGTCTTAAGGTAACAGCCTTGGCAATGGTGGTAGCATGTCCTTTGTTTTCAGCTTGTCCTCCAGGAGGTAACCCATGTTTGAGGTTTACATTCCCTTGGGAAGGATTTACCTTGCAAAAGCAAAGACTTTTAACATCAACGTAGAGCCCTGGGTTGTGGAAGTTACCCTGTGTTGTCATTAATCATTTGGAATAGAATAATTTTGAAATCTAATTTAGTCATTGCTATTGCCTGCCTATTTTATCAAGCAATGGTGCAATCAGGCTAATCTGTGGTCTGTTTTGGGTCTTCGGTTCTCATAAACTGGACAAGTATGTCGACACCAGGATTTCCAAACTGCCACAGCCCTGATTGCATGAACCCCAGACCTCAGCTTCAGATTTGATGTTGAGCGGTATGGTCACAGATGTCTTTTTTTAGGGAGGGAGGAAGGAAACTTTAGCAATCTTTGCAAGTCACCCATTTCTCAGAAGACTAAAAGAAATCTTTAATGAAATAAACGGTCACAACTTTCGCATCTGTGTGGTAAATGAATGCAAGCAACAGGGCAAGATCTGCTCACCAGGAATAGCAAGGCAACAGCTGACCCAGCTCTGTCCTCACCCTACAATTACACAGAGAGGGTAATGCCAACCTCCTTTTAAAACATATTGGAATCTTGAAAGGAACTAAAATAATTAAAGGCCCATTCTTTCCCAAGCTTTCATTTTTGACTTTTGTGTGCAAAATTGAGAGTCTGCAGATGTTTTTCTCTTTGTGTATGAAAAAAGAATGTGTTGCTTTTTTTTTTTAAATCTGCTGTGAGACAGAAGAATAATTCTTGATGAATACTAAAGCCAGTATTTATATGTATACATATGCTCACACATGTACATGCATGTGTATATATGTGAATATATATGTTTCTATATAGGTAAAACGTGTTTATACACAAACATACACATTTCTGTATGTGTACATATACATATAAAATAGAATTACATCTTAATTATGTAGCAGTTAAATAACATTAGAACAGTTCATAGAATTTCATGTAAATCTGCTTACAAAATCAACTTAAAATTATCAAAATAATGCCTGTAACCTTTGGGAAGAAAAAAAAAAAAGTGTGTAAATCTGTGAAAATTTCATGTGCTTCTGTGGGATCCTGGTCCGTTGAAAAAAAGTGAAGGCAAAATATAACATTTGCAAAAACTGTTGTCTTGTTTTTACTCAGTCTGTAAGGTCAGGGCTTGCTCTCTGATTGTAGATGTCCACAGGCAACATAGACATCTCCATTTCAGCTACTCACATGAGGTTCCCTGTACTGACAGCAGGGACATCTGGCTCATGTAATCAGTGGATACCTGGGTGTGATTTGTCTCATTCTAAAACAGCCACCTAAACCAGGACGGAGATATTGTATAGTAAAACTATTTATTCCTCCTGGTAGTGCAAGGAGTCTAGTGTAATTATCTCAGATGTAGACATCTACCTTGCACAAGGTGCCTGATGTGAAACCTACCTTAGGAAACCAGCTCCTGTTTTAGATACAGATGTGGATGTCTGCTGAAGGTTCCGTGCTCAGTCACATGCAGGGTTGCCACTTGCTTTCAAGGAGTTAGTGGTTGTACCTGCTCAGGAACTTGTGTGCAGGCATTATGTCCCGTGTCCTTTAATGTAATTAGGCCTGTTCAGAAGTGTTTTATTTAAATCAGTTGGATTTACATGCAAACCTGGATGGAGCTGCTCCAGATTTACCCCTTTATTAACTCAATACCTATGTAAACCTAGTTGCACATGACCTCTGAAAATGGGACTGGACCCTGTAGTCAATATATCAATGTAGTCAAAATATCGTATTTCATTTACTCCCAGTTGATACAAAGGAAGGTGAAAGTCTTTCACTGAGGAACTCCACAGTGCTTTTACTTATATACTATTTTCCTCTGAAATTCTCAATGATTCCTACAGTTATATTTCTTTTTGTATTGTCCACTTTACAGAGTATATGGGTATATGGCAACTCTTAAATGTGTCCTCTGTTCTTGTGGATTCATCCATCTCAAACTTTGAAGTTGTGCAAGTTAGTAGAGAGATATCCAGTGACTTCTCCACTGCCAGAGACTTTTGCCTGTCTGGTAAGAAATGGTTATTCATACCTTTACAGAAAATACTGGCTTGTGAGCCTGGAAAACCAAGAACAGCACCCCCTGCACCTTCTGACATAGATACAATGTTTTGACTTATTTTTAAAGATCACTGCAGTGTTTATGAATTTGAGAGAAGGGACCTGAAATAGTTTATCTAATGAAAGATACAATAGACATAAAATTCCATGCAGTGATTATGTAATTTTGACACCTCTTGGGCACAGAGATCTCTTGCTTCTCCAGGCTTTGTACCACTTGGAGAATATTGAAGTGAATAGGTAAAAGGATGACATCATTATTTTCTAAAGAACAGTTAAGGGAAGCTCATTGAGTGAGACAGATGATAGAGCCACCTACCATTACCTAAAGTAACCTGTAGCTGTGGCACATGAGGGCAGGTTAACTGAGACCTTGGATGAAGAAGGGCTTGGGCTGTAGTAACGGCAAAGGGAAGAGCTTTAATAAACAGTCTGGCTAGACAGCAGAGTCCATTAACTTCACAGGAATGGCAAATCCACAGTGCTGCAGAAATAAGGGAAAGTTCCCACCTACTGCAGAAGAGGGTCCTGAAATGTTCTCACTTTTTGTTTGCAGTAAATGGTCCTCACCTCATAAGGATGAGCAGTGTAACTTCCTGGTTTTTCCTTTTCCTGTAACTGAAGGAGCCTTTCTAAAGGAAAAGCATTGGTTAAGAACCTCTGAGTACAAACTGGGATAAGGGAGGGCATCACTTTTCTTATATTTTTACCTGCTCTTTTTCTTTGTATTTTGCCTCACAGCTTGTTCAAAGAACCAGTCATGTACAGTGGTTACACTGGAAATCCAGCCTTCAGGAATAAGATGCCTTTTCTACCCTGATACACAGATATGCATACATGGCCTACAAGGGCACAGCTGCCAGGTTTTACTCAAAGAACCAGCAGCATATATCTATAGGAGACAAGGTAAGAGCAGGTTAAGGCTGTGGAGGAAGGAACTCAACTGGGGTGGCCTGTACACAATTTTTGTGAGCAGAAAAGCAAGGCATTATTGAAAAACCTCTTCTTTGAATAGATAGCCAATGATTCTGATAATACTTATATAAAAAGAAAAAAAAAAAAGGATGAAATGATAACCCTCTAATATTTCAAATTTATTTTCTGCCGGCAAAAATACATTCAGATATCAATTATGTATGATCTAAAATGTAGATACTGGCAAAAATTCTGTGGAAGAAAATGCCAATATTCACAATAAAGTGTTAAGGCAAGAGGTGGTGATGAAGGCCCTCTGGTACCCTACACTTGCATTCCTTTCTCTGACATGTAGAAGGTACACATATGCCTGACTTAAAGTGATCCCCACTTCAAGAACAGCACTTGCTGGTAATTTTCACTTCAAGAACAGTAGTCCCTACATAGGACTGTAGGGAATTTGGAACAGGTTATGCCTCCTCTTGAAGCTTTCCTGTCTCAGATGATGAAACAGCTACTTGAAAGGGGTCTGAGATGCAAGTCTTTCCTGGTAAGAGCCCAAACCAATGAGCTGGGTGGCTATCTTTCCTCTCTCTGGTTTGATATAAATGTTTAAAGGTTTAACATTGTGCTATTGTGCTTTTTAGAACTGGAGGTGAGGAAGTCTGAAAATCTCTCTCCCTTTTTCAAGAAATCCTCAGATTTATATTCTAATGTGATGTCTGATCTGGAAGAAATGTTTGAGTAAGGGTTTGGGAAGTTAAATCTCTATATTCAGTAGCTAACATCTTAGCATAGCATGAGGGATTTTATAAGGAGAGGATAACACGAATTTATCTATTCTTCATTTTAAAAAGTGAATTAGACACAACACTGTAAGGGAAATAGGATTAATTTACATTTCTGAAATGATACCAATGTGAAAAAGTAAATTATTTTTCCTCTGTTCTCCCCACAATAGATTCATTCCTGCCCATTTCTGAAGTGGATTTAACCCCATCTGTGTACATCCCATCTCATGGAGATCTGATGGGCAAATCCCAGGTGATCCGCATTGGCTCAGAGTGGAGGAATATCAGCCAGTTCCTGGGGGTCCCATATGCTGCACCTCCCCTTGCAGAGAGGCGCTTCCGTCCTCCAGAGCCATTTGCTTGGGTGGAAACCTGGAATGCTACCGTGGCTCGGTAAGAAACCCTTCTGATCATCTGCAGAAGTGCTTGTTCATCCAGGTGTGTGAACGTAGCTGAAGTGATGACCACAACAGTCATGTCTTTTCTTGAAAAAGAACCTATAAGGTACAGATTAATACAAGTTTGGGACTTTGTTTAGCAAAAAAAGAGATTATTTTCTCTGTTTATATCTTAGGCATGCAAGCACCTAGAGAAAAAAGGCAGATTCCAGTACGCTGCCTTGAATCTATGCATAACTCCCCACTAACTGTCTGCTGTGAATCCATTTTAATTTTGAGTATTTATAATATTTAGGCACATACATTTTGCTCCTGCTAAGCCATAAATTTGTAGAATATTTAATCAACCAGGCTTGCTTTAACACAGATGTAACCAGAAGCTATGGGCCTAATGTAGAAATTCTCCTAGTAGTGTCTAGGAGATCAGGCTGAAGGACCAGGATAGTCTTTTCTGTCCAAAAAGTATTAAATGGCAAATAGTTGCTACATAGCTTGGAGAGAAGTACAGAAGTTATAAACATTTTAGATAGTGCCTTCAGAGGACATGAGTGCTGGGAACTGTATTTGAAGATGGGCTAAATGTCTTTTCAGTCCCTGTACCTAATGTTTCCCATTGGCTGGCCCTGGCTTTCCAGGGCTGTACAGACATCACTGGTGAGTTTAGGTTGGAAGCACTCTATGGATGTAGCCTTTGTGTGCATATGTGTGTGTCATTTAGTCTTATGATGTGCATCTTAATTTTGTTGCATTGGAGAACCAAAATGACAAACTGTGAATGTGCATTTCTTAGAGAGAAAAAAGGATTTGAGTGATGCTACTTAGAATACTTGTGCTGTGGAACATGTTAGAACAGTGGATTTCTGAAAAAAACCCCACCCCACAGCTCATAGAAATACAGCAACAACAAGAAATAAGATATGAAAGTGGAAAATCTTTTTAGGGTGTTTCTCATGGTGCATCCCTGCTCCACATAATAGAAAGCAACCTGCAGAGCACACACAACCCATGTGCCCAAGCCATGTTGCACGTGTACAGAGGAAGTTGATACAGGAGAGCTGGTACCTGATCATGTTCCTACCAGTTAAAAGCAGAGTGTTCCATGGCATGCAGGAAGCTACATGGAAAAGTAAAAGAGATAGAAATAAAGAACAGGAGATGGAGTCTGGTGTAAGGACTCAGGGAACCTTTTGTAGAGGGAGTTGAAGAAATAAGGGCTGAGCGCTGAGGTATAGCGACCCAAGAGCTTCCAAGGCAGCTATTGTGGGCCTGAGGTCTAATCATTACTGATGAAGAGAAATGTTTATTTATCAGCTTGGACCTGATAAAAGACTTTAAAAAAATCACAACCAAATAAATTCAACCAAAAAACCTACCCAGCTGTTGGAGTCTCCAGCTGTGGACATGCCTCAGCAGGTGGCAGCCTTTCCCTGGAATCAGTTCCTTCAGGAGGAGGTCCTAGGAGCTGGAGGTGCTGGGCATCTTGATGAATTGCTAAGAAAAGTAGAAAAAATAAAATAAGTATGAGCATGGGTGATGATTCCTGCTGCCTATGGAAAACTGTATGATTAATAGCATCAGACCTGTTGTCCTGGACAGGTTACTACCTAGGAATTTGTGTTTTGCCTGCCTAAAATGGCTTCAGCAGTTTTGGTTGGAGATGATGTGCTTCAATACCTCAGTGCTAAAGCTGTTGAGTGATATTGCCGTCCTAGGAACCTCCCTTATGGAAAGATTTTGTACAATTGCATTAAAGCTGATCCTTTTCCTTGCAGTTTTCTATTAAATTATTTATACCTTCAGTGTAAAATTTTACAAGGGCATTAAAAATCATAATTTAGATAATAGATAATTCTAGATAATTAATCTAGATAATAAAAATAATTCTCTGAGATATTACTGTTTTTTCCATAGCCATTTTTGGCTTCTTCCATAATTGTGATGCTTTTCTATAACTCATTATAAGATATAAATATGGCTGTGAAGTAGAAAGAACTGGCTTCAAAATAGCTTATACCTGAACTGCAAAAATTATCCACTTGATTCTTGTTGTGGAGAGAGCTTGAGCATATGAATCTCATACAGATGATGGCCAGAAAATTATCTTTTGTATGTGGGAGGCTGCTTAGTTCCTATTGAAATGTTATTTTGAACATTGCTTGGCACTGTTAATGGACTGCTATGATGCTTAGAGCAAACATATTTTTAAAATGTGATAACATTTTGAACTTAACCATATCTTTCACAAACCATTAGGAATTAAAATACATATAAATAAATATAGCCCGTAGACTATTCCAAATCAAAATATATACTTGGCATTTCAGCAAAAGAGTGGATTACATAGATGTACAGGCAATAGCATGGGGAGACCTGTGCCTGAGCCCCCTCAGTCCTGCTCTCCTTACAGCTGGTCCTAACTTTGTGCTGTTTATGTAAACTGTGAGTTTTCTGAAGGTCTATCTTCAAGTTCTAAGCTTTTTAAAATGAGGCTGGTTTTCAGGAGAGAAGGATTCTAGACATGAAAATATAAAGCATTTTTGCATTTATATGTGAGTATACAAACCCCACGTGTTTGTTACTAAGGTATAGGTGGGCATTATTTTAAATGGGACTGAGATCTACAGATTTAAAGATTTTATAAACTTAGTGCATCAAAATATAAGGAAAGAGCAACAGAGGGAAAAGACTACAAGCTTTTTTATTGTAATTTTCTCAATCTGTACCTTTAGGGCAGCTTGTTGGCAGCCAGGAGATGGAGAGGCCCCGTCATACTCTGCCAGTGAAGACTGTCTATATCTGAACATCTTTGTTCCTGCCACCACTGTAAGTAGGAGACAACTTGAATTTTTATGTAAATGAGCAATGTCTCTTTTCAAAAGACTTGTAATTGCCATGAATGATTTTTTTTTTCGCGTGGTGTTCACAAAGCCCTGCGAGGTTAAATTAGGCTGTCTGCACTGCTGCAAGAGTATTCCCTATTCAGGGAGTTGTGTTTGGGTAACTGGGAGGATAGAAAATTAAAAACCAAGAAGTAAGAGGCAAAGAGAGAAACAAAACACAAGAAGAACATGGCAGCCAAAGAGAAGATAATTAGGACAGAAATGACAATGTCCCTGAAATGACACACGTTTGTCCAGGAGCTGGTAACAGGATGTAACACAACACATTGACACTTGCCACCAGTTGAGCAGCAGCAGAGGTTTTTTCATTCTCATCTTTGCTATTCCCCTGTTGACACCAGTGGGAGCTCTGCTGAGGAATGAGGTTAGCAAGAAATGCTAGATTTGTGCCTAATGCACAGAGCATAAAAATAGACATTTTAAAGATGACCAGGCCAGTCATACAATCTGAGAAAATCTAATTTGAAAGTTCTTCAATTTCTTATTCTAAACAGATATGAAAGAAAGCTTCAAGTTAGAGCCAAGCTTAGATGATTGGCCAAACCCCTGGGGAACTGGGCATAAAGATAAGGAATAACATATGAATCCCATTGAAGAGTGAGCCTAGAGCACTGGAATAGAGCTTTTTTTTTCCATAGCACTGGTAATTTTCAGGTGATGGTGGTTATAATAGAAACTTAAGAGTCTGTCACACTGCAAAGAGCTGGTTTAGCTATCTGACAGCAGCACACAGAGTCCCTTGCAGGTCCTTTTCATCACCAGAAAGACCAGTAGTCTGTTTCCTCCCTGCAGCACCAGACTGTCATTTTGCCTTTGTGCAGTCATCGCTTATTGAAAACATCAGGTCGCTGTCCCAGGCAGTTTGCCATCTCTGCTTAAGTGCTGCATTCACGATCACTTATTTGAAAGTATGGTATTTTGTGCCATCTGATAGACTAAATAGGCTTCTGTTTTCTCCTTAGTGGTACTGAGAACTGAATCCCTCCTGGTTTTTGTGGAGGTTTAAGATAGAAGTAGGTCTGATCATGTCAATCAGTTTCACTTGTGTAAGTCTGGCCCAAGAGAGAACCAAAACTGCTGTTTTTGCAGAAGTAGCTGGGAGCAGAAGGCATGGCATTTTCCTGTTTCATTTTGTGGCGAGCTCTGTTTTTTACTCGCATACAGAGAGCTATAGTTATGTACTTTCAGCCCAAGGAAAGTTAAATTAGCTAGTGAATACTGAATATAAAATCTCCTGGAGAGCAGCAAAAGCAGAGGTCATTCAGGAGCATTTTGAGCCTGAGCAAGAGCACAGTGCAGGGATTGATGTCTGTCTTTGAATAACTCTAAGTGTCCAGCAGTGAAGAAGATGAACGACATCACCTCATTTTGCTTCCATAGCTACATTGTACTACACAACCCTTCAAATAAAACAGTCACTTCTGAGAGACTTTTTTCCACCTATAACTATCACCACCTGTCACAGCAGCAAAGCAAAGCTGCACTTCAGCATGATTTACAGAGGGTTCAAATGTAAGATCAAGAGTTGGCATTCCCCACTAAGAATAGAAAGTATACCCTCTCCCCTCTCCTCCCATCCCATGCATGTGTTATTCCCATCCTTATCACATCATCCCTGTTCCACTCAGTTCTTTACAGGGCAATATTGTGCAGTAGTAAAAACACTGAAGGTTGCCTGGCTCAGTAGAGTTTAAATCTATCCCTGCCAAGTAGCTCAGTAAGTGTTTTACAGAAAGATGAAGATAGTTCTGAATATGAAGCCTTTCAGACTTTCAGCTGACTTACAGCTTTGGGGTGGATGCTGAACTTCGAGAGAAACCTCTTGAGGGTTTGCACATGGGACTTAATCCCCTGCAGGCATGAGACCACAGTTGGAGCTGCTGGGCTCCCCAGAAGACATCCCCTCACTCGCTAAGTCAGAGAGCTATCTGACCGTGTACCAGCTGCAAGGCTGCACAGATTTTACACCTCAGAGTGAGACTGTCTGCATTTTGTTGCTAAGTGTGGAGCAAAAACCTACACTGGGCAGTAGCTACTTGGCAGCCGTGGCCTGTCTGTGAGGAATGTGCTGGCCTCACTCTGCCCAGCTGCTGCACGTGCCCCGCTGCAGCCTGATGCCGATACTGCTGGTGCTGCATCGGAGCATGGAACCAAATTATGGGGAGTGAAGGGACTGGCTCCAGAAGGCTTTGGTTAAAGTCTTGCATTTCTTCACAATTCTCACAGATTTCACTGCAGTGGTTTGTTGAATTTGGTTAAGAGCAAGGTTTGGGGGAAATTCACTTATATTAAAAATAAGTTAACCAACAGCTAATGTATAGGAAAAAAAAATTATTTGATCGATAAAATGAAGTATCTCATATTATGAAGCATAGTTCAATTACAGCATGACAATAATTGTGCTGTGCTGTTGAAATGGTTACCAAGAAATGCGAAGGCAATTATGTTAAACAACCTTAATCTAAAATACCTAAATCCATGAGCATTGACACTGAAATCCTGTGGGTTTAAAGCCTGCATTAGTTTCCATGATAATTTAACTTTACGTAGGAGAGGGATCTGTTGCAGACTTGATGCATTCTTGATGCAGTCTGTTGCATTCTTGATGCAGACTAGAAATGGAAATGCTACATCCAGACACTTGGCACTAGACACAGCCCCAGTGATAAATCCACCCCTGAATTGCTCCATATCTTTTGCAGCAGGCTTTGGCCATTTTTAACTTTCATCTCCCGTCTTTGCATTTCTTAAGCTTTTCATCACTATAGCATAGGGTAAAGTCACTCAGCATAATGTAATATAGAACTTTACAGGGCAGCTGGAGGTCATGGTGCTATGTAGGCTGTGGACACAAGGGAAAAGCCTAGTTTGAACCTCAGGCTTAACCACGCTGAGTTGAGGGGCTGGAGCAGCCTCAGCATCGCATTTACTGCTATTTTAGCTCAAATGACTCGATGTGGTTCTATTTTAGAATGAATTTCCATGTGAAAATATTTCTTCTCTCCACCCCCATCTCTCTTTGTGTTGCGTGTGGTGCAGAAATGGGAACCAGGGACAAAGCGCTGTACATTGGGCAATTTCTGTTCAGGAGCAGAAGTTCCCGAGACAGCACAGCATGGTTCAGTGCTTGCAGTTTCTGGGATTTCATTTGTAATGTTGTTGCGTTCACCAGTAGCCTCTGAAGCAATTCTCCAGAAAGCTTAATGAGGAGTGCATGCAATCATGACAAAGTAAGGGCAGCTGAGGGGAGTTTGCCTCCTATCCTGTAATTTTACAGGAGGCTGCAACCATCACTTCTCTGCTGCTTCTCCTGTACAGCCAGTTGCATTTTTGCTGGAGACATTCTCTGCCGGAGCAGATGGGACTGCTGTGTTTAGCTAAGCTCCATCCAGAAAATAACAGCAACAGAGCCCAATGCCCTCTAGCTGCAGGGAAAAACAAACCTCAGATGTACTTTGATGCCACTGCAAAAACACCACCAGCTGCCAAGGCAGAAAGTGGGACAGGAGTGTGTCTGTGTGACCTGCTGCTGAGCACAGGAGAGAGGAGCCTCTTTCAGGCTAGTCCCAAAGTGGGCAACAGAGGATGAAAGTGCTGAATGGAAAATCGAGGTTACACTTTGGAAATATTGGAGCAGGGAGGAAAAGGAAATAAAAAATCAAAACCCCTCTGTATGTTTCACTGGTGTTTCTTCCAAGTGTCATCTAGGTAGAACTGTAACCTGCTGGGAAATGCTGTGGTCTCCTGGAGCAGTTCTGCTTTTGTACTGTTCATGCAGCAGCAGCCTGGCTGCAGCCCTGCTGTGTGTGCAGAGAGGGTCCACACAGATGCTTTGGGAAAAAGCCTCTGTTTCTGCACAAAATTGGATGTCTCTGCAAGGGGTGCTAACATGGGCAGCAGCCCATCATAGCTTCCTCCCATCCCATCAGTCCTGCTGGGCTCTTTTAGGGCAGACTCCCTCTGTGCTTCTTGAGAGGTGAGTCTCTCCCATGCAGAGACAAAGTCCTCTCTGCAGGACCCCTCTACATATCTGGTAGGACAGAACCTCCTTTGGGGCCTGAAGGAGTAATGAGAAGCTCTTGTCAAGTGAGGTTTTTGAGATGAGATAATATTTAAGTGCTGAAGACTTTAGAGTAGAATGTAGCCCTGCACAGTGATTGAATTTGTCCTCCTCAAGATGAAGCAACATAACAGGCCTTTTCCTTCTTTTATTTCTCATTTGTTTGAACATTTCCTGTGTGCTTGTGTAAAGCAGGCATGTTACAGCAAAGAAGAGCATACAACATGTTCAGTGGCCAAGGCAGAAGGATAGGTATGCCTTGAGCTACCCTGGTAGAGTTGTTGGCTGGTGGAACACAATGGTGCCATTAAATCTTCTTTAAACTGGACATAGTGTCCTCTTTAATTGTATATAGGTAATCGGGGACAATTTAGCCCTAGAATTTCAGACAAATGGCCAGGGATCCCCTCATTATGGTCACCGCTAAAGAGCTATGAACGGCTTAGATAATGTTAACAGGGAAGATGCTTGTGTTCTCATTAGTCACCTACAAAATCTGTTGGCTACAGGAATGCTAACTTGGTTGTTGTCATGACAGGTCAAAAACATGTCAGTTTTGGTGTTCTTCCACAATGGAGGGAATTACAGTGCTGAGGTGGGGAAGACAGCCATAGATGGATCGTACCTAGCTGCCATCGGTAACATCATTGTTGTGACTGCAAACTACCGGGTTGGTGTTTTTGGCTTCCTTAGTACTGGTAAGTCATGGATTTCTAGAACAAACACAAAGATGGGCTAAATTGCACTCTGTGACACTTCTGTTTTCTGAGGGAAAAATAGCCAAGAAATGGTGGGAACTTGATCTGAAGAGAAAGAGAAGAGGTTGGAGGCAAAGGGACAAGAACAAACAAAACTAAAGCATCAATGTCAAAGCACTATCTAGACTTATGTTTGCAGATTAAACTGTGGATATTGGGTTTCGCAGACACACAGGCAGGTTAGACATGAAAATCACTGCTAATTTCAGTGGCATGTTATTGTCAATATGGTTTTCAATGTTTCCAACTTCCAGCTGCTCCATCCTCAAAATTTTGCTAATGCTCAATCACGGCCACATCAGAGTGGGGAAGAGGCAGAAAGGGGTAACTGCAGGTGGACGGTAAGGAGGACATGAAAGTATGGAAGGTGTTGCACAAAGATAGTTGATTGGTTCCTCAGTAATTCGGCCTGACTTCTCTGAAGGACTTGCCATGTTTAATTTGAATTCTGTTAACCCCTTTTAGTGTCCTTGATGTGACTGAAAATTTGCATGTTCTCTGTTTGCATCCTTTCCCCATTCTCCAGTGTAAAGGACACTTTTGGTCTCCTCTTGCCTCCTAATACTAATTGCCATTAAAAATTATACAAATTCCCATTACCTACAAGATTTTATGTTGTGCAAAGATGCATGTACACATGAAGATGCACATTCACGTGTCCCTAAACCTTTGTGGTAGTGCCATCTGGTCTTTGGGATTTTTTTTTTTTTTCATTCTGCCTTTTATTAGATTTGCCTGTTTAAGCAAATACGAAGCACTTCTCTTTCTACCATCTTCAAATTCTGGCTGAGGCAGGAGAGCTTAAGGCAGAGAGCCATGGAGAGAAAATGCAACAATTGCATGTGGAGCTCTGGCTCTGTCAGTCTGGTGTCAATCCTTGGTCTCTCTAGTGGACATTTCAGTACCTTTATTACATTTAGGAGGTTATTTTTGTCATATTTGCAAATGACAGACCTACATACATTGTCTCATGGTTCCTTTGAGTGCTTACTGCTAGTGAAACTAGGTCGATTTTGCCTAGTTTGGGATTACAGCTGCAGCTACTGGTTTTTGTTTCCCTTCTTTGCTTTACTGTTTTATTCAAAGCTCACTCCCAGCACAGCCTGGTTTTCATTCAGTATCTAGAGAGCTGGAGCCACAAACTCCTTACTCATTTAGATATGAAGTTGGTAACAGGTGTATCTGGGGAAAAAATCTCTATTTTTCATCAGTGCAAACCAGATTCTTATGAAAGTGATACCGTGGCTTCATGTTTGCTAGAGCCCGGTGCGGTGTGGATCCGTGCTGTGCGAGCTTCCATTACGCAGCACTGCCCACGCCTTACCCACTAACCTCCTTCAGCCTGTGAATCTCACCTAGCTTTCTTCCTAAGTGGAAACTGCTGGCTGGGCTGAATATCATATAGCAGTATTTATAGAATGGCCCACAGTTTAGGGATCAGGATGAATTCTCCATCCTCTTTTTAATGGGAATCTGCATACTGGCTCAAAACTTTGGTGCCCGAGCTGAACGTACTGAATTTGCAATTCCTTCAGATAAGAATTGTCTGTTACAGATAGGGAGTGTTCAGGGACCTTCTCCTTCTCTGTACTGTTGAGATGCAGCCAGGGACAAGTGCAGTTTTTCCTGGCCTCTTCCCCTGTGAGAAATCCTTGGTGTGCATTTGGGAAAATCCTGCTACTTCAGAGGGAACTGAAACAAGTCAAAAAAGTTCTTTGCAAGAGTCCCTGGAGCAGACTAAGCACCACATTCATGGGAAGCCCTAAAAATTCCTTCTGTGCCACACGCCTGTCTCCTCTGTGTCCGCTTTAGTTCATGTGAGGTTGATGAGCTGTGCAATGTCTGTACCAGGCTCCCTGTCTGCATAGATTTTCAGTAATACCCATTCTGCTGAGTAATGCTTCCACTTCAGTATCTACTCTTTGGTCCACCACAGGCTGGTGGAGTACCTCTGACTCATTCTGTACACAACCAGTAGCCACTGGGGATTTTCAGTGAGGGTTGTCAATCTGGGTCCAATACTCTTAAGAGTTTTTTCTCAAACCAAATACCTAATGATATACCAAGGATATTTCCATTCTTACTGAAAGATTTGGACAAATCCTGGTCCTTTGGAATTTTACCATCAGTTCCACAGGGGGCAGGAGTTGATCCTTAGGATTTTGAGGACATTTGCAGAAGGACTGTTAGAAGGCTCTGAAGTTAAAACCAAAAGTTACGATCCTGTGAGCAGTGACAGTTTCATTGTCCAACTAAGCCAAGTGCTGAATTCTCTCACGTTGCTTTGTCATAAAGTGCGAAACTAGAAATGAAGAAGTTAAAAGGAGATTTTTAGGGGAGGAAGGGTAGTTGTTAGTTCTGTAGTTGCTTTGGTCTCTCATTGATGGCTGTTGCAGGGAGTCAAGGAGTCTTATTCTTCTAACTATATAGGATGTTTAATTTAGTTTGCTATCCCTCGTTAATTTTGCAGAAAGTGATGCATAATTTTAGTAGTGCCTTCACTTCTTGCTTTGCACCCAGAAAAATTGGGGCGAATTGCCAGTGATACAGATGTCAAGAATATGGGGAGGACAGTTATGTTTTTCAGATCCTTTTAGGAGTCCCTGAAGTAATATAAACCGGGATGATTTTCATGCTTAAATTTAGCACTATTGTTCTTCTCCAGTCTAGTAATAACAAAACTGCATGTTTTTCATTGTTTACTTCCTTCTGAACACCAGTTTCTTTTCATTCTCCTGTGGTCTCCAAGAATGTGATCTTTTTCTCAAAAAACACCATTTATGAGATTTCTATCCAGGCCTATCACGCAAGCAGTGGAAAAGATTCCTGGTGGACACAATTCTTTGGGTCTAGCTACTGTGAATGTCCATGCATGGACATTGTTCCCTAGTCTGGTACATTTCAGAATCTGGCCTTGGGTTTTTTCAGGGCAAGAGGAACAGGTTATATTTCCCTCCTCGGTGTTGTTATACAAGTAGGAAGGCACGCTGTGTGGCTAAAAACATTTACGTGGATTTCACTTCCTCTGGAGAAGTCTCACGAAGCAAGCCCTTGAAATGAGGTTTCCTTTTTAACAGTGTGGAGTGGACTTTTTGCTGGATTGAGAACCCTTAGAAGTGGTCATGGTGTGTAGAACAAACACAAAAAAAATTAAAAACTAAAACATGGAAATTTTTTCCTCCATTGCTTCACTGCTGTGGTTTGGCCTGATTGACTGAAACTATGGCTATAGGTGGAAAGTTGTAGTTTCTGGAGTCATTTAGTTCTTGTCTGTCCTACTGAAAGGACACTTATAGTGACAGCTATTGTGATGTGGGTATCTGTAAGATCTGCAATGCTATCACTAATCTGGTCTCCTCTATATTCTCTTCTGCTGCTTAAATCAATCTCTATGGTATCTTGGTAATTCATTATGGCAAGCATATGGATATCTACTACAGGATGTATACTCTGAATTGCTCTTTGTCTGAGACAGGGCTACCTGTCCACAAATGACAGATTTTAATTCCACTATCTGTTCATTCTGATTCACCCGTTTCTGAGCCTACCCTTACTTTAAAATTGTACTATTTGGTCTTGGTAATGGAAGAAACAAATGCTTTCAGCTGTGTTTCTATTCCTGGCTTTTCTGTCTTGATTTTTTTTTATTCCAAGTTATAGGTGTGAAGAATTTAAAATCATTAAAAATTAATAGCTCACTGTGGGTGAAAAAGAAGTAGACAGTGAATAATCATTTTCTATTAGTTTCTTATGGACTGTGCAGCAATTGTTTATTTCTGGATTTGTTACTATAAAATCAAGCTTGCCTAGGGGTTTGCATCATTAGATGCTTTCAGCATTAGCTTCCTATTAATCAAAGTATCTGGTTACCACTGGTTGGTATTTGCATCATTAGATGGTTTCAGCATTGGTTTCTTACTAACCGAAGTACCAGGTTACCACTGGTTGGTGTTGAAAAGTAATTTTTTCAGTGGTGACACCAAAGCGTGGGGAGTACATGATTAATTATTTTTCTTTTGTTTAATGGAAACAAAAATATGAACACAAATCAGATCTCCATCAGTTAGACATAGGTGAACCTCAAAGGTTATCTCTATGAAGATATTATTATTTTATTATAAATTATAAAATAATATCTGTAGGAGTGTAATGAAATGCAGGATGATGTGATGTATAAACAATTGTTCAGACAGGGTTAGTGTAAAAGCGATGTAGGAAGTGAACAAATGCAATTAGGTGAACTCCAAGGAAACAGTCAATGATCCTTATGGTTCTCTTCCAACTGAAGAATTTGGCAAACACACTGATTATTTTTTCTTTTGTTTGCTTTTAATTCATTTTAAGACTGAGCTACTTATTAGAAAAAGAATCTCATGGTGTGATTTTACAAATACTTGAGCCTAGATTCAAGTTTCCTGCTATGAGGTGTCCAAATGAAGATTAGGAGTTGGAGTGTTATCTTGCTGTCACCAGGGCAGACAGTTAAGCACTTCTAAGGATGCCTGGTGGACTGGAAAAAAATGAAATGGAGTCAATCTGTAAAGTGATGTCTTTGGAAGAAACCACTTTAGACTTTAAAACTTTGTTACCAGTTTTGTTGAGGTTCAGCTGCTAAATAACATTTTAGCAAAATGTCAAGTGTTTATAGTTTTGTTTCAAACCCGTTTATTTATTTTACACAATAGGCTCTCCTGAGGCAAGTGGAAACACTGGCCTTTTGGATCAGTTGGCAGCTTTGAAGTGGGTGCAGCAGAACATCGCTAGCTTTGGAGGAGATCCAAGCCGAGTCTCTTTAGGAGCTGACCGTGGTGGGGCAGATGTTACCAGCATTCACCTGCTCACAGAGACGGTGGATATGGACCTCTTCAGGAGGGTGTTGTTGATGGTAAGACCCATTACTGCCACTTCAACTTTGCTTTGAAAGGGTGTTGTTACAGATGTGAGGATGTTGTGCTGTGTGGGTGCTGGTTTTATTTCATCCCTACTTTGGCAGCACTAATAGGGCAGTTATTGCTATAGTTGTTTTTTATCTCACCTGCGACTGCTGTCTCCAGGAGCAGAACACTTCCCAAGGATGTACAAGAGAGGTACTTTGTTGATTGATTTAGTCATAGTAAGAATTTGGTTTTCGTCACTGTGGGTTTTTGTGTATTATATAAATAGCCTTGTTTCATAATTTATAGGTGCAACAGGTTAGTTTCCATTCCATAAATACAATTGTTGATCAGCAGATTTTCGACTCTAAAACCGATGAGTGAAACATCCGCGTGTTTAAAGCATCCAATCTTTTTATCTGATTTCTCTACAGATTTCAAAAGAAAAAGCAAGTTTCAGTGAGAGCGTAAAAATCCATTTACCCACAGGCTTGTTTGCTGTCAGCTCAGACAATTTTCAGTCACCCTAAGTGATTTGTATTTTCATAGCCTTTCCTGTGTTGAATCTCAGGAATTCGAGATCAGCTTTCTCAGCATCGATATTACCATTGATCTTTACAGCCTCAGATGAGAGTAGTGTGCTCTGAAATGAGGCTTAATCTTCAGTGGAGGTTTATATATTCAGCAGAAATGGTACTTGGACAAAATGATCTCTCTGCTAGCAGTGTTGACTTGGTATAGGAGGCAGGGAAACACAATTCTTGGTCAAGGAAACTAGGGCCTATTTAAATGAAAATTTGCCTTGAAAATAATGACATCTCTATTCACTACTTAATTTTTCTTTGGTGGGCCCTTGCTCCAGGAAGCATAACTTGCCTTTTGCATCCCCATGTCTCAGTTGATTTAATTGCATCACTTTAGTGGGGAAGGCAAAGAATTCTGTTGAAAATTGCTGTTCACTAGTTGCTTTTTTAAGTCATTCTCAGATAATTCCTCAATGGTTCCTAGATTTTTTTACTGAGCTTTTGACATAGCAGTTATTTTCATAGAATCATAGAATGTATTGGGTCAGAAGGGACCTTTAAAGGTCATTGAGTCCAACCCTCTTGCAGTGAGCAGGGACATTTAAATAGATCAGGTTGCTGGGAGCCTTGCCCAGCCTGACTTTGAATGTTTCCATGGATTTGGATTTGCTAGTAGATCCAGAGTCTTTTCTCCCAGAGTACAGTTTCATCCTCTCTTTCTCTGAAGTCACAAACCCTTTACTGACAAGGTTCAGGATGGGGCTCTGTGAAAGCTGTAAAGGGATGCAGTGCAATTTACTAGTTGAGCAACTGATGAAAGGGAAATACAAGGACCACTTTGCTTGTCATTATTTCTGAAGTGTAGTTCCACATTCCATCTTTTCTTTTGCAACATACAGTTGAAACTCCTTCTCTAGCAGAGCATTGAATAAAGGAAAACAGTGCAAAATGCAATGAACAGACAGGTTCATCAATTCTTCCCACTGTTCTAATGTTTGTAACAACAATTTTCTTCCTGTGACTCTTCAGACAACTACCTTGGCAAAAGCACTTATCTCCACTTATTTCAAAGTAATGTGAAGTATTTGTCCTTACAGTGTCATGACAGATTTAGTTTTCTTGTAATATACACTGACAAAATAAAAAGCAGGTAGTAACAGCAGTGGCTTAAAAATATACTTTAGCTCTTTTTGGGGTTTTTTTTGGTGGTAATAATGTGATGCAGAATACAACTGTTGTTTTACTCAGATATCTCACCCAGACCTTCTGTAAAAGGCACACCTTGGTTTTATTCCAAGATACCAAAATCATTGTATACTTCTAATTTATTTTGGACATAGACCAGGAATCATGAAACTGAAAATATATACCAGGATATAGCTTTCCTGAGGGAAAATCCCATGAAGTCATTACAGGTTTTCAGAAGTTAGTTTTGCACTCCTTGTTTTGGTCTTTGTCATGCATCAAGAAATGATACTGCTTCTTAGCATACAGGGAGGTGTAGATAAAGTTTCATACATCACAGGAAGACATGCAACTGAAATAGCAACATGCCTTTGAATTTTCTGTTTTTGTCCTATAATAGATTTTGTTGGAACAGATCTGAAAGAAGATTGTACAAAATCAATGCAAAGCTGTTAGGCAAAACTTTTCATAACTTATTTCATCTTTTAGTAGTATGGTTTGAAAAAATTAGTCTCAGTGATTATGATCTTGATTTAAATCATTTAAGGGCATTAACCTTGTATTTGACTTCATCTTTTGATTAATTGATTTATTTACCAGTGTAATTTTGATGTAGAAGAGTGGGTAAATGGCATGGATTGCTTTAATCTCTTGCAGGAGCCTGGGGAGGGCATGTATATTAGATGTCCCCCCTAGGCATTTCCTGGTGGGTGTCAGGAGGAGAGCTCTCAGGCTTCCTCTACCCAATGTGAAGACAGACATCAGGTCCCTCCTGGTCATGGAAGCATGTCAGCCAGTGGTGGAAAAACAGATTTATTGCTCTACTGAAAACTACTGTGATCAAGTGCAGGGCTGTCTGAAATGGACCCTAAATATCCTTGATCCTATGATTAGCTGCTCTTTAGATTCCCTTTCTTCCCCCTTTTTTTTTTCCCTTTACCAGCATCCTACTCTGTCAAACAAACCAACCATGTCCAATTACCTAAGAAACAAAATCAGAAATACCGAATTTGGGTAGGGAAGCAGAAAAACTGGGACCAATGGAGAGAAAGTAATCTCAGATTTGTATAGAATCACCTTGGTGCTGCTGGCACTTGCAAGCTTGTACTTCCCAAAAGGTCCTCAATATAATCTGTCAAGTCGTTTGTGAGAAATGTCCAGGCCTCACAAAATTTTCCCATAACCATGTGTGAAATCCATCCATCCCTTATGGCACAATTCGTAAGTTTTTGTCACCTTCTCATGTCATTATTGTGAGGGTGACTGAGTGCTGGCACAGGTTGCCCAGGGAAGTTGTGAAGTCTCATTCCCTTGAATATAGTCAAAAGCCATCTGGACATGGTGCTGGGCAACTGACTCTGGGTGACTCTGCTTGAGCAGGGGGTTAGGACCAGATGACCTCCAGAGGTCTCTTCCAACCTGAACTGGTCTGTGATTGTGTGAACCTCTTGTCATCTGAACATATCTTATCCTCTTCCTGCAGAGCATGTTTCAAGCACTGTCCAGTTATATGGGCTCAGATTCTTTTGTTGCGTCAAAGATTCTTCCTGGCAGTGTCAATTCAAGACTGGGTGTTTGTACTAGATGCACACAAGGTTTTCCATTTTCTAAAAGAAATACAAAATAACTACTGGATATTATTTTAATGAATAAATACAGGTCATGACTTAGAAGTCTGTAATGCTCCCCATACACATTTCATTGGATAAAATGCAGTCACAATAACATATTAATGATCAGTAGCGGTAATGAAATCACACAAATCCCTAGAGTTCCTGAGTTCATTTTGCTTTGTGGTGCTCAATGTTTACCAGACAAATTACATTCATCCTTTAAGTTCTAAAATATATTTAAATAGGCTGTGAAATATTTTGGTCTCTGAATCTTTCTTGATAGTGCAAATGATCTGTTTCAAGATCTAAAGATCAGACAGAGTTGTGCTAAGAGATATTTACAGAGGAAATATATATATATACACACACACACATATAAGGCCAATTCTCTACCTCTGCAAACCTTCATTGCTCAAATCTGTGCAAAAAACGTACCACAGAATATTAGATTGAAAATATCTTGGCTCGAGAACATAGATTGCAGCATTTTACACCCCCAGATGTGAGTGACTGCTTGATTTAGAAAGCAATCACAAGTCAGGTTCAAAGGACCATGCTAGCGGCTCCTTTATCACTTAGCAAAGGGTAGAGATATAAAGAATATATAATAGGTATATAATTCATGAAATTTCAGGTAGCCTTGTTACAAATCTTTAAGCAGTTTGATGAAATGTGTCATTATCTTTTGACACAGCTCTCTTCAGACAAGAAATTCAGAAAACTTCAACATCCACTGTTGCTGATTCAGTTTCTTAGTTTAATTATTTTAAAAAGCTGCTATTAATATAAATATTATACATAAATACAGGAGTGCCTTCGGGAGATTAGGTTAAAATCTGATCCTCTACACATGAGAAGTCACACCTCTGCAGGGCGACCTTTGCAGTTTGGCATGATGTTACCACATTTTATGTTCATTTTAAACCCCTTTTGTTCTCTGCTGTATATCTGACAGACTGTGAGCAGCTGAGTTATGTTTTTGGATATGCCTGTGCTGCCAGCTCATGGCTAAGCAGGAAGTGTTGTTCTCAGTGAGTTAAGCCTGTTCTTAATTTTGTGACCACTTTGTGACACTGCAGGCCATTACCAAAAGTTGAATTAAATGCCAGTTGGAAAGTCAATGACTTGAATTTTTTCCCTCGAAGGTCAAAATGGCAGAAGTATGGAGTCAATATAATCTGGTGTTTCTTGGTTGCTGGATGTTAGATGCTTTCCTTGGGTTGGTGATGGCTTTCTGACCCATTGTCAACGACAATGAAGGATTCCATATGAAGAAGGAAAAGGCTTCTTTTCTCAATGTAAGCAGGTTCTGTAAAAATGGCTTTCAGAGAGAATGTCAGAGTAAGAATTTAAGTTCTTGAGCTGTAGTTAGTCCTTCCCTATGCAGTCACCTTTGTACAATGGTGGGTATCACTTGGCTCTTGACTTCGAGTCTCTCAGATTATCCTGCTTATGAGCAGGTTCTAATTTCAGGTGCACTGGGGACATTCCCAGCCTATGCCCTGGCTGAGATAAGACCCTTAGGAAGGTTTCTGATTAATGTTCAGAAGAGGCAATACAGAATGCTTGCCAGTGTTGTTCATCAGCTGATGTGCTTGTGTCTTTCAGCTGTTGAAGGACTGCAGGACCGCAGGATGCTCTGGGTTTCTCTTCAAATCCCTCGGTTGTTTTATTGCTGTTTTTTTCCCTTCTTGATTTTCTTACATTTAGTCTTCATAGCATGTAGGTGGCAAGTGAAGGATACTTTTACGTTTGCTCCCTGTGTATATAAGAGACTGGGCTTTTTTCTTCCTGGAATTTGCAAAAGAAGCGTTGTCATCCCCTGTTAAGGAGAGGTAGGAAGCGATGCTTTCCCTCAGACCATAGCTGAGACAAGAATCATCCATTGCTGCCAAGGTGCTTTCAGTATCTTCACTCACCCCCAGCCTTTAAAAGAAAATAAAAGTTGTTACCATTTCAGCTACTTTAACTGAGTCTATTAACTGCTGTTGTTAAACCAAATCATGTTGATTTGGTTGTATAAAAAATTTCCTATCTCATAAATCACCAAACATTTCTCCCACTTCGTGATTTTCTGAAACAATCAGTACAACTATCAGTAGCATCTAAATATTTTTCAGCATCTGAAAAGGAAATAACATTTATATGCTTTCTCTCTTTCTTCTTAATCTGTAGGAAAACTGGCCTCAACACTGCTCAAAATTTTCTTGCCTTTGTAAGCAAAATGAATATGGTTTGTGAAGGAAGGTAAGAGAGGGAAATTTACATTTCAAAAATAAGAGGTGCTTTAGTTCCTGAAGGTGGTTGATTCACCAGCTTCTGAAACCTGACCTACTTTCTCTAGTTGCAGTCATGATATTAGAAAACTCATGAACCTCAAGTTGGGCTGTGTATTGAGAGAGACACAGCAGGAAAGGTACGTGCTGGGATCATGTGTTCATTGCACTTGTGCAGCTTCATGAATGGCCACCATGTGAAGAAGGGGGAGCCATTTCTGACTATCAGGGCTCACCTCTAAGCCATTGAATGTTTGTGTGCCCTTGGTGGTGGATCTGACTAGGCTTTATGGCCTGGCTCTTGCTCCTGCCCCTTGGTGGAGAGGACTCATGCATCCCTAAGGGACTGCATGTGTGGCCACAGTCTTAGCTGGATAAGAGAAATGATTGTTAACTGTACTTTCTTTCAAACTTAGACCAAGATTAACAGTTAGAGAGCTGGACATCCAGTTTTCATGGGTTAACCTGCTGTCAACAGCTTTGAGATTGCCTAATCTTTAGAACTGGTCTCGGGAGAAGGAAATGTCTGTTCCTTCTGCATTGTAAGTATAAGTACGTACAAGGCTGGGAAAAACTTGTTTTCTCTGGCAGCCTGTGTTGTATGTGGTACCTGTGAATATTTCTCCAGCTGAAGTTTTTATTCCTCATCACCACAGGAGGAACTTGATTCGTTACGTTGTTGTTAGTGCACTGGGTAAGACAAGGTGTTGTAAGGACACAGCAGAGACCGTCAGCAACTTCTGAACAGGGAAATAAATATGCAGACAGTTAATGTTTGCTCACTGTTATCTTCACTGTTTTCCTTCCCTGGTGCATGCTCAAATAAACAGTTTTGGACACAGTAGTGGTAGTCAATAACTTGTGTGTTCTCAGCAAGGACACTGCAACACAGGCTTTTAACTTTTTCCTTTCCTCATACCTTTGCTTTTTAATTTATCTTGGGGTCTATTTCCCACAGTACAGGAGGCACAGAAATATAAAGTGGTTTGCCCAAAGTCTAGAAGGAAGGTTGTGACAGAGTAGGGACTTAAACCCGGCTTTATGAGTCCTCAGAGAGTTCTGCTTCTGCCTCCCATTCTCTCAGCCATGCAAACAGAGTGTAAAATAGATGCTAAATGAAACCACTCAAACTGAACTGTATATGCTCCTGTTCTGCTGTGGAGCATGGCTATGGAATGAATCAAAGTTCACATTACTTTCATCTATATTTCTTCTCTCTATCCTTTGCTCCTTGCTCCCCTAGGAACATTGAGTATGTGCTTCTGCCCAAGTAGAGAACATTATGGCTCAACACTTATGTTTTATCTCTGAGCCTTATTTCAGGGTAAGATTCCGTATCATCTCATGGTGAGGTTAGGAGAAGAGCTAAATCTCACTATGTCTCCTCTTACACCTGTAACTCAAGTAAAAATGGTTTAAGTTTTGACTTCCCCTCCCACCCCCAAATTTTAGGCTTTGTTTGTTTACTTCTTTCTTACCGGAGAAAAGTGTCAACCAACTAAAATATTTTTAAAAATAAATAAATAATAAATTCTTGTCCAAATTCTCACTCCTCTCTTTATATCATTGGACTTGAAAGTTTCTTTTGCATGTCTTAAATGTGAATATGGCTGTTCTCCTCAGTTTATCACAGTACTCTCTGGCCAACATTCTCTTTTATTTATGTATGAAATATGCAGATATGTTAGCTTTATACTTTCAAAATTACAGAGTACCCATTACTCATTAAATCAGAGAACCTATTGCTCTCTTGTAACTTTTATGCAATTAACTTACTGCAATCTTCCTTCCTCATTTTAAAGTGTTCTCATTTTAATGCATGGTAACTGCAGCCACTTACTTGTGTTGTCACGTCATCTCTCTGACACAGCTTAAATGGCCATAAATCTGGAAAACTGTCCCTGGAACAGGTGTCATCCACTGGACTGATACTAGTGAAAATGACAGCTCAGTCTACATTTGAGCTAACAGCTTGAGCCCCTTCAGATAACTTCTGCTGATAAAATCCAGCCATACTCTTCTAATATAATAGGGAAGAAACTAGCAACATTTCTGAGAATTTTCTGGTTCAGATAAGATTGTGTGATGTAATGGTTCCTAAGAGAAATGTGATTGCAGAACCTGGTCTTGCATGTCCTGATGCTATCTGTCTCTCTGTACGATAAATAAATAAATTGGCAAACAAGCTGATGCTGGTAAACAAAGAGAGCCAGGAGTTGAACTCTGGCCCTGGGACCCAGAACCATGACATGCATCTGTACAGCTTAACATTTTGGTACACTCAAACTGTGGCTTTAGCTGTGCTCTGAGAGGAGCTGGGCATCTCTGGCCTGTGCTAACCTCAAAATTGTAATTGAAATCGTGGCGCTAGTTAAATCCCTCTTTTTCACTTAAACTGCTTTTTTTAACCCCAATTTGTATTTTATCAGAAATAAAACTGATATAAAATAGTTTTTCTTATGCTAGGGATTACTTCTCTAGGAAGTGCTAGACACTAGTTTTTGGAACAAACAGTGTTATTGACATGGCTGTACAATATCACATACCAATACAGGCAGAGCCTATGTGTATTTATTTAACTGGTTTCTTAGGTTGATCGCAATTGTACTCTTAAGAGTAGCATATTTCTGTTTTGGATCAAAAACAAAGTAAAAGTTATAAATTTAAAGTTTTTCCATTACTTGTTCTGTGGCAGTAGTTACAAGTCTTGGACACAGGCAAAACTTTTTGTTCTGGACTTTGGATAGACAGTTTTACAGTTGCCAGGGGAAAATATGTTTATTCTGCCCTTCTTTTTACCTGAGTAGTGATTCACGAGGTCTTCAAGGCACTGAAAGGTTTGCCGTGGAGAGATGTAATACCAGTTGTTCGGAAGGCGGAAGATTCTATAATGTTTCACTTGCCTGTGCCGCACTGACAGGGAATATAACCCTGGAGAAAGAGGAGAACTAGTTACACCACAGTATAACCCTGATTCTAGATAGATAGTGGTGACCACAACCAGAATATCTGTAAGATATTGTACCATGATCCAAAAGATCCTAGAAAGATCTGAAAATTACTGAGTGGCCATCCTAGTTTCTGCTTATATAGTACACTTTACATATATACTGAAGTATAACAGAGAATAAAAGGCTCAGAACAGGGACTGATATATTGCTTGGTTTTCAATTTCTGGTGTGTTTTTTCTTTATTTTTGCTGGTAAGGGATTTTTTGAAATGGTATAGAGAAAATAGGCCTTTACAGGAGTTGTTGGTCTTCCTCTGAAGAGGGGGACCAGACCCATGTGCTGGTGTGCTGATTTAGTCATCTCCCAGTAATGCAGTAGCTGATACCTGATAATGCAGTCCTGGCAGTAGGTGGTAACTTGGATTTTCCTGTTTCTTTCTTTAAAACTATTATGCAGTCTTTAGTTGATAAGGAATGAATATTGATCCTAAATTTCTTTGAATTTTCTATAGGCATTATGAAAGTAATTGACCTGTGATATGTAAGAGATCAGAGTAGATGATTTATTATTCTCTTCTCACTGCAGTATTATGATGTTAGGATGTGTCCTCGTGCTTCAGAATAAGGGAAGATATCATGCTGCACAATGGGGATATATTTCCATTGAAGAGAATAAATGGATAAAGTTTGTACATTACAATTCCCATATAGCAACAGAATTGCTATGAAAGAATATAAAACTGAAGGCATGTCATTTTTAACAAGTAAATAAAAGAGCCATCTGTTTATGTAGGAAATGCACTTGTCAACCACCGCTGCTACTTCATGTGTATTTTATAGCTTCTTCACGCAGTCTTTTGTGAACCAAGGCAAAGCTGTGACTTTTCCTCCATTTGAAAAGTCTCAGTGCCTAATAAGCTTTGCATGTGACCAAAATAAATAATAGTGTTTAAATAACCATGTCTTGTTTGTGCTGATGCCTGTGGAACTTTCCATGGTCATTGCAAACCCTGTTTCCAGCACAGCTCGTAACATAGGTGACTGGTGAGGACTGGCATGCTGCATTGGGTGCCTTTGCTTTCTCATTACATAGATTTTCTGGTTTTGGGCTGATCCATATGAAGCAGGGCACGGAGTGAATTAAAGAACTGTAAACCTGTTAACGTCTGAGATCAAGGTGGAGGAAAAAAAATCTTATTTTCTCACCTTTCCTAGTTTCACTCTCCCTGATCATGAAGGAGCCAACCTTGGTGTTGGGTAGCTGTAGAAGTTCCTCTGCTTTTTCTCTTCCCAGCCCTTCAAATAACCAGCTGTGAAACAGGAAAAAAACAAATTCTGAAATTTGGACACCAGTGAAACAGAGAGCAGCATGTGGCTGTGAAAGTGCAGCATTAGCCAGGAAAAGTGACTGCAAAAATAACACTGTGGCTTTCTGTAGTTATTCTCTCAACTATGTCCAGACATATTTCCCTAGTTTATGGAGAAAATTCTGCTCTCTTTGAGTTTCATTAGCTTTTGCAAGAAGGAAAACACTTTTCAATTTGCCTTGATCTGAACTGTTAGGAACATATCCTTCTGGTATATTGATGATATACCTGTGGCTCTAGTTAAATCCCTCATTTTCATTTAATCTGCTTTTTTTTTTTACCCCCAATTTGTGTTTTATTTTATCATAAATAAACCCAAAATAAAATACAATTATTCTTATGTTAGGGATTAGTCCAGTCATTTAAGTTAATTGGCTTTGTGGACATGGAAAAGTGGATCTAGTCCTACTGGTTTTCGCTATAGCTTGATGCACTGCTGTATTTTGCCAGAGCTAGTGTCTAACCATGTAACTTAGCTTGCTCAGCTGGGGTAGGAGTTACTGGCACTTCATTTTGAAGTTGTTCTTGTGTGTTTGATCCAGTCTGCTATCAGCTAAATGGTCTTGAGGAAGCTTCAGACAGTACCTTCCGTTACGATTTCTGTGCCCTGTCTAAGGGAAGGCACCTCTATTTCAGGAGGAAATAAAAGCATTTTAAAATTTAAGCACTTCCATAAATTGCAGTGAAGCTCACAGTTTGTAGGCTTAAAATTTAACAGGTATTAAAACTTTTGCCAGAAAAATTTAAATTGTGTGTGCTTTAATGTTTTTTTCCCTGACTGGTGTCTAGGGCAACAAGAAACCTCTGAACCTTCCTTAGCTCTTCCAGTGTGAGAGTTTACATTCTTGAATGACTTATTAGTCTTTCTATTTGTTGTTTTTGGTCTGTTTTTCATGAGCAACCCTAGCTTAACTTTTACTCTTTGTAAATATTAAAAAATTCTTTCTAAATAAGGTCTTTTTATCGGTGTCTGAAAATTCGAGATCAGTCCACACAACAGAAGTATTTTAAATACCTTATATAGCAGTTGAGGGTTTTTTTACCCTTTTCAGCATTTAGGATTTTTCTTTTCATATAATATAAATTTAGTTGTGTATTTGATGCTCTCAGATTTCAGAGAAGATATTTTAGACTGTCAATAAATAATTTCTGCCAAGTCACTATAGACATTGTTTTGATTATGACACTGAATAACTTACCAGGGCAGTATATGTAGAAACATAGTGTTGAAAGGCTATAGGGAAGGAATTTACTTACCCATGGTAAACCTTTGCTACATATTTTCCTGGAATATAGTTTTCTCGACCTGTTGTAAGGGAATGGACTCTCCACCAGCCTCCTTCACTGTGTGAAAGTAAGAGAAGGGATCTTTTCAGGTGTAATTTCAGAGCTTGTCCTTATTTTAGAAATTAGTGAAGGCATACAGATTATCCTGTAACCTTCTGTCTGTGTTCCTGAATCTCTGTATTCAGAAAGGGTCCCAAGTTAGTTCCATTTCTAAACTTACAACAGGAATAAATCTGGACACAGAAATAAGATACATTTGTTCCATTTAAATTACGTAAGTAATAAAATATTTTTCTGTAGTTAAAAGAAGAAGGGTAAATACTCAGTGGTTAAACCATGCTGTGTTCTGCCTTCCCACAGCTAGACTTGTACTGGTATCCAAGATATTCAGCTTACAGCTGAGTATGCTGTGTCTGGACAGCCCTGTAATGTCAGGATAGAGACACTTAGCAAATGGACCCTTGGGAACAGGTTTTCAAGTCTAACAGAACCTGGTTCATGTCTTAGCCTTTTCCTTTGCTTCAGTAAGTTGTTCACCAGACTCCAATGAAAAAAAAAACGACCTCATAGCTGAAACTAGGTGACTAGACATGTTTTTTCACTGGTATATCTTAGGTTCTTGCTGTGATACTGAGTGCTGGCTTTGGCTTTTGAATTCCTTAGTAAGGACAGGGTAACAAGAATTATCACAGTGATACTGCAGAGCATTGGTGATTAGTGTAAGGATGTTGATGATGGATGGGTTCTCTCCGGCTTTTCCATTAACAGTTGAATCCAAATAATAGTGTGTCTTGTGTTTGAATGCTGTTTTTGTGAATGTTCATATAAATGCTCCCAAATAATGGGCAGACTGCAAACCAGAGTATGTGTCAAAACAGCTGAGTTGAAAACACTTAGGTTAAACCTCCAGAATTATAGCCATTGGGATCATGGTTCAGAATGTATGTACTGAGGGGAAAAGGGAAGTGTCTACTGCTCTGAGCTGGAAATTTCAATGTTTCACAAGTTTTGTTTGTGAGTTGCCAGCTAACATGAAATTATCTGTAAGAAGTTTAGGTTATTTTGGCTTTTTTTCCCACAACTCTCCCAGATAGAACCAAGAACTGCAGTAAAAAAACCCAAGACACTCAGCTTCTCACTCTCTCCAGACTGTAATATTACTAACCCCCAAAAATTCCCTATGACAATTCAAAGTCTCAAAGTAGCATGTCTGTCCTGGGACAGGAGCCACAGAAATTACCTAGACTGGGGAGATCTTTGAGGGACATCTGGTTTGACTACTGCCAGTTAAATGAAAGGGGCCTGACAAGTGTGGAGAGTGAGAAACTGTGCCAGGGGTGCTTATCTACTCCTGCCAACCCACAGCAGTCACAAATATCTGTGAGGAGATGTATTTTCTGTGGAGGTTCCATATATCATGTTCCTGGCTGGATTGTTCAGGCTGATTGCTGCTACACATAGTTGCTTTGGTAGAAGGTTGAAAAGCTGCCGTTATAAAAGCAATATGTGCTGCCAACTTATGCTGGCTTCTCCATGGTGACTCCTCATCACTCGTGCTCTGGTTGTGCCTGCCATGCTGCTCTTCTCTTCCACTGCGTTTTACTTCTCTGAGTGTCTTGGGAAAATGATGAAACCTACAGCTCATGTGCAGCAAGAGTCTGCAGGCAAACAGTTCCTGTTAACATCAGCACATACCCTACTAGGGAAGAATAGGTCCTTCATCAGGACACTATCCTTTGCATAGAGCATTGGAGTGTCTCGTCTTCTGTGAAGAAGCTGATACAAAAAAAAGTTCCTATCAAGGCTTACTTTGGCTCTTATTTACTATTAGGTGAAGCTCTTGATCACTGCATAGCAGACAAGCATGACAAAACCTGCTGCTACAGAAACCTAGTTGTTTCAGAAGTTATTCACCCAGTAGATCACACCATGCAGCACAGGTATGCACGTGATATGCCACACATATAATTCCCAGGCATATGTAGTTATGTGGTATTGTGAAGACTCATAGCTCATGAAAGCTGGGAGTGAGGCTTTAAGCCATGTATGCTACACAAACTGCAGCAAGTTTTAAACAGCTAGAAGTTACCAGAGAATTCCCCTGCTTTAGGGAAGCTCTCCATCAGCAGAAAATTCATTTAGTGGTATTGTGTGAGCCTTGTGACCTCTAGGTTCAGAGAGGCAGGGAGAGCACTTTGTCATTCATGGGAAATCTTTGACATTGTTTTTTTTTCTGCTAAGAAAATGCAGAATCGATTAAAAAATACAAGAAGAAAAAAAGTACTATTTTTTATTTTATTTTTGTTAGAGTTGCCTTAAATCTAGGGTGAAATTCCAAGACCTAATCATAAAGGAGTTGTTAGAAAGGGTGACAGAGAAAATGAGAGACACATTTGACAGAAATTAGGAATAATTTTCCTTTTCTATGTGATTCAAGCTGTTTTTGCTTTTACTATTTTCCACTAACATGAAGGGGGATTGTGTATTACTTTCTCAAAATAACTCTTCAAAGCAGAATGCTGTTTCGAGTCCTACTTTAGAATAAAGTCTGAATCCACCTTAAGAAACCATGTCAGAGGAATCCAAGAATCAATCTGAAATGCCAAATCCTTAAACTATAGGGAAATTCACATGATGGCTAAACATCTTTCCTTCCAAGTTCTGAACTCGGTTCATTTTACTGAACTGCATCCAGTTTGGGCCATGTGCATAAAACAGAGCTTTGCAGCAATTATAAATAAAACCAATTTTAAAAAGCATGGATCAACTTACTCTGATAGCACACGTAGTTTTTCCCCTACATGAAATATAGGTGGGCTTATGTCTGCTGAAGGGTAGTCATAGAGGACAGCAAGGAAATCACTCTCCTGACCTGTTAAAGAAGAAAGATGATGTCACTTAAAACCAACACAGATTTCTGAAGCAGAAAAGGATTTTCTGTTGTGTATATTTTACATAGCAGGTCAAATGGGGAAAACAAGCTCTCTCTGAAATGTCACTTGGTAAACATAAAGAGCTAAAGATGAGCCTCTAACTTTATAAGAAGAATGTGAAGATCGTAGAAATGAAGAAACATCATTTGGTTAATTGCAAGCAACTAAATTTAGATCACTTTTTCTAGTAATTACCATATTTAAAGGACATTTTCAGTTTGAAACTAGCAAAATTAGGAAGTATTTATAGTATTAGGAAGTAACCCCATTTGACTAATGCCACTGTCTCTAAATGCCTACAGCTACAATTCTGAGCCAAGCTGGTGCATCACATTTAAGGAAAGGAAGATGCATGTTGAATTGTTCCATCGTTTAACACCACTGATACTTTTCAAAGATATGAAATTAGTTTAGATCAAGGGCAATGAGAGCGTGGCCATTATTTTCCATTTCTCATTGCATTTTAAAATTACCTTGATGAACAGCTGGAGTGCTTTGTTCTCCCACCTTGTGTGGAAACTGTACTAGAAGTAGCACATGATGCCCTTGTGTTCAGTTAAAGAAAAAGGGCAACATGGGATTTTATGATTCAATCATTGTACAACTGCAGTTTGCAGAACTGAGGTGAGTAAAGAGATAAGAAGGCCCATTACATCAGCTGGGATGGCTCTGAGCCTTACAGAACTGTGCAGGACATGCAGTTCTGCGTTTCTGAAGGATGATGGAGGCACTTGACTCAAACTATCAAACATCTGAGAGCTCCTCAGCAGGAATCTGTGGTGCCCAGCAAATGCTGACAGGTGGGAGATTCAGAAATGTGTGATGTTTGGTGTTTTGAGCTCTTTGGCAGAAGTCCTGACGAGGGGTCGTGCAATACACTGCCTGTGTTTCTCCTGGAAGCAGGTCCCTTCCCTCTGCATGTCACAGTACCTTCTGCTGGCACCTGGGGAGACAGAGCAGCTTTCCCTCTATTACATTTACAGAGGTGGTTTGATCTCCATGCTTGCCCACTCTGTGTGGCTCAACATGCGCAAAACTGGGAATTAATTCAGGGGAGGAGAGAAAGAAATTACCCGGAGAGAGAAACATTGTTGTATCTTATTAGATTTTCCTCACATAATACAGATTCCTTGTCAACTTGTCTTTAAGGAAGACATTTCTTTAGTGAAACCTAGAAACAGCATCCTGAACCTATGCTGAGACAGGCTCTGCGTTTTCAGCTTCTGTGTCCCAAGGCCTTACGAATAACTCAAAGTAATAACAATAAAAGGCTAAAGGAGACAGAAAAGTCTGTAGAAAAGAAGTATTTTCAAGGGAAGAGATTTTACATTTGTTATCCTTACAGCAGTGACAAAGAGAGTCTAAGTGTTAAGGAAAATATTCCACATCTGTGGTTTAAAGGAAATAAAAAGCCGTGTTTTCTTAGTTGATTTTGAGTAGCTGTTATTATATTATAGTGACATGTTATGCAAATTAGTGGGTCATTTTACCTTAATATTCAAACTGGCTGTAAGCATTTTTAGTCTTCCCCGCCTTTGCCCATTGAAGTAGCCCCATGATACAGTTAGTGAGCATCCTTATGGATGGATAGCTGTGTAGAGTCTGGAATAGACACTGATTAATTTGGCAGTGTTTAGTCTTACTGTTGCCATGGTTTTCATAGTTGATTAACATCACTGAATTAGACAGGACTAGTCCAAGTACCTTTGTATTAATTAGCCAAGTGCTGTGATTAGTCTACTGTGACGTATTACACAATTCAACTATACTGAAGAAATTCTGTGCTAAGCATGCCTTTGATTGCTTTCCTGTTCTGCACTAAAAAGTAAGACTCCTTCTCCATCTATGAAACTGCTTAGCACCTGAGGCTAACAGGACATAAGTGTTGATGCCGAGTCTCTTTCAACAAAGGAAAAATCTTTACCCAGGACTATAAGGAATATATGCCACAAGGTACACTGTAAGAACTGCAGAATGAGGATAAAGTGCTGTCACCCAATTTCTAATTTCAATTTACAGACTGTTAGACAGCAGCTGTAGATGGAATTTCACTTTTTTTTTAGCTTAACGGCAATGCCCTTAGCAATGCTTTTTAAAACCTTATGCTGTTCATTTATAAATGTTTTGTTTCCATGCTGAAAGGGTGGAAAACAAGTCCTTTTCTGCTTTCCTTCCTTGCCTACCAGTAGTTTGCATTTTGTTATGCACTGCTGGGTCCATGACTTTTTCTCTGCTCTAGTAAAATCTGTGTTGCTTTGCTTACACTTTCATCTTTATATTTGTTTTTGTTTCAATTTTGCACGTTAATTTGCAGTTCTGAACAGGAAGGAATTAATGATAGTGTTGGCTGCCACATCCATACAAACATTATCTCTTAAGCTTATATTAGAGTGAATATTAGACTTATTGATTATTAATCTTATATCAGAGTGAAAGTAAAGGGGGTTCGTACTACCCAAAACCTTTCAACCCTTCTACTCCACAAATGAAACCTCATTTTAGTATTTTAGTTGCTGTTTAAAAGAAACCTCAATGGGTTTTTTGGTCGTGTAAAATACCCCACTGCACTCTGCGTTTCACAGAAACCATACTAGCTCCTTTCAAACACAAAAGCCTTGAAACAGGGACTAAACTAATTACACTATTTCTCCACATCTAAAATTAACAGTGATCTAATAGATTTAATCTGATAAGCTCCCCACAATTTTACATTGTAAAAGAAGAAAGATTTGCCTGAGTTTTTCTAACACAGCCTCTCCTCCGCAGTGCATGTGTAGGTTACATCTGAAATGGAACAACTCAGAAGTTAGAGTGGAAAGATTGCAGCACAGTCCTTTCCACTGAATCAGGCGTTAATTCCGGGGCTTTCTTTTTAGGAGTAGGAAATGAATATGAAATACATGCTTGGTTTAGATATCTACATCCCTGGATGTCTTGTAAAGTGTGAGACTGAATGTTGCATGCTTCAAATTATTCGTTGTAAATGGGCTATAAAACACTATTAGAGAGAAGGGAGAGCATAGGCAGAGCATCCAGATCTGGTTCATCACCCTCAAAAAACACTGTGCTGTGCACCCATGTGGTCTTTGTCTGGAGCAGGAATGAGCTGCTTAGAGCTCAGCTCCCTACATCATCCCAGCTGTACTCTCCATCAGAAATAGTATGATGTATGGCATGATGTATTCTAGTGAGGGTAAAGGAGGGCACTTGCGTGTGTCTGGGAGGCTGTCTGTGCAGCAGCCCTAAGGTGTGGCTGCAGAGTTGCACTGACGTACCCAAATTAGATCTAAACCAGCCAGCTTGGGAACTGAGAGTTATGCAGGTGCAGCTCAGTAAGGATTAACTCTTGATTCAGGGTCCCGAGGGAGGAAATAGGAGGGGGTGAACTCACATCCCCTGATGACCCCTTGCTGCTGTAAGTACTCTGTAATAATCAGCAACTAGGTTTACACCAGAGAAGCTCATACAGTGTGCTTTAATATGGAGTGCAGTTATATTTGGAGGCCAAATGCCTCCTTGGGAAATCACAGAATTGCTGTGGTTGGAAAAGACCTTTAAAATCATCAAGTCTAACCATTATCTAACTCCACCAGGGCCACTAGCACATCATATCCTAGAGCACCATATCTAGATGGCTTTTAAATACATCCAGGGATGGCAATTCAACCATATCCTTGGACAGCCTGTTCCATCTTTTATAACCCCTTTGGTGTAGAAGTTTTTCCTAATGTCCAACCTAAACCTTCCCTGGCATAACTTGGTGCTATTTCTTCTTGTCTTATCAGTTGTGACTTGCGAGAAGAGACCAACCCCCACCTCACTATGGCCTCCTTTCAGGTAGTTGTAGAGAGCAGTCAAGTCTCCCCTCAGCCTCCTTTTCTCCAGGCTAAACAACCCCATCTGTCTCAGCCTCTCCTCATAAGAACTGTTCTCCAGAACCTTCACCAGCTTTGTTGCCCTTCTTTGGACATGCTCCAGCACTTCAATGTCCTTCTTGGAGTGAGGGGCCTTGGTGTCGTCTGCAAATGCAGTTTATGCACTATTCCCTTTCTCAGGACCAAGATTAATGCACTGGAGGTGAGCAAAGCACAAGGTTTTGCTCTCAATGCAGCTCTCAGGCAGCACAAGGGGCTTATAGAAGTCTGATGAGCACATTCACACTGCAGGCTGAGTCTGAAGATTCCAGTTATTGGTTTCTTCACCCTTCTTGTGGGATATTCTTTTCTGTCTTTTTTTCTTTTTTCCTCTCTCTTTCTGGCTGTCTTTCTGTCTGTCTGTCTTTCCTTTCCCTTCTGTTTCAGTGTTTCATTTTATTCAGTTTCACTGAAACAGGTCAGTGTAAAACCTGCTTTTCCTAATAACTGTTTGGACTGTTATTAAGACCCTGTATTGGATCCTACATGTCACTTAAATCAAAGGTGGCTGTTTCTTGTTTGGTGATGTGATTTGGAGTTTGATATACTTGGGAAGACAGATACGAACTCACTGGATTAACCTCAATATATGCTTTTAGTATTGAATTCCTTTTCAAAAGTCTGTTTTCATTGTATATACAATGTAAATACAAACTGATGTTTGTATTCTGAACTTTGATTAGCAGCATCTAAGACATTATGAAAGATGCTGGTCTGATCCAGACTAAGAATTAGATCCAAAGAGCTATGCAGGCTGTTAATCATAGACTCATTTGGGTAGGAAGGGACCTTTGAAGGTCATCTCTTTCAACTCCCCTGCAAAGATCAGGGACATCTTCAATTAGATCAAGTTGCTCAGGGCTCTATCTGACCTGACCTTGAATATTTCCAAGGATGGGGTATCTACCACCTCTCTGGGCAACCTGTTCCAGTGTTTCAGCACCCTCATCATAAAAAAAATTTCTTATATCTAGTCTGAATCTATCCTTTTTTAGTTTAAGTCATTACCCCTTGTCTATTGCTACAGGACCTACTAAAAAGATTGTCCCTATTTTTCTTAAAAGCCCCCTTTAAGTATTGAAAGCCTGCAATAAAGTGTCTCCAGAGCCTTCTCCAGGCAACCCTAACTCCAAAACAATGCCAACTCTCTTAGACTTTCCTCATAGGAGACATGTTCCATCACCAATTATTTTTGTGGCCAAAAAGCTGCCTTTGGTTATCCAGTGGAATTTCAGCTATGTGAACGTCTGAGACATCCCGACAGCCTTGGCAGATGCCACTACAGCTACAGAACACTTGTTCCCTCACAAGCAGCAGGAGAAGGTCAGGCAGGATCTAAAAAAGCACCTTTCTAGATGTGCTGGATATGTAGGAGAGTGCAAGTGTGCAAGTAGATTGAGCCCTGAATTCCTAAATTGGTAATTTTCCCTTGCAATTGTTATGGTATCAGTGTTGGCTGAGTTATCTTTTAACAGTATATTCTATTTACCTCACTGGAAGGGATGCAGTTGACTTTAGCCCTGCTAAATCCTGACTTTTAGCATGTGCAGGAGCAATACAAACTTGGTCACAGACATAGCAGCGGTCCCTCACTCCCCTGCTCATCAGTGAGAGAGTGTTTGCCTGTCTCGATTTTGATGGTTATATTGTTCATGACAGCAATTGCTGAGAATATCAACACAAAACAGTCTTCTTCACAAAAAATAAATAAATTGTCAGTTCATGTTATGGGCCTCTGAGTAGCGATTAACAGTATTGGTCTCTCCTTTACTAGGACCTAGGGCTACATGGCTAATTCTTGGTCATGGTAAAAGCAGGGCTAGATTTCCCTTCAGCACTAATTAAACCAGACTAATGCCCTATCCTTGTAATACTGAGCACCCCAATGGGACCATCTTTCATGGAAAACCCCAAAATTTTGATTAATGCATTCCCTCTCTGAAAAAAACCAAAACAGAACAAAACACAAAACAAACCCCCCAAACTGTTTTCTCTTCCTCACCTTCGGGGAGTGATTCACTGCAGCTCTTGTACCAGCTGTCTGTCGCATTGTGGCATGAGAGTTGAGGCTGCACTGACTCGACTCTCCACCTACTCATTTGTAGTTTGGGAGTAACAGGTCACTGAATCCCTCGTGCTTTCCCCTTCAGACGCATGACCTCTATCAGTCTACAAGGTGGGCGTGGGGAAGCTTTACAACCTGTTTTTTCCATGTCTGGACGTGTAGGACAGATGTGTTAGGTCCCCCTTTGGCAGCTTGGCCTGTGAAATGTGTATTTCTGTATAACCTTTATGATAAACTTGGTGACAGATTGGCTGTTTGCTACTTTTAACACAACTGTCTAACAGTGGGCTTCAGGTTCTGTGCAAGGTTAATGGCATTAAGGTTTTTCAACTTAATTGAAGCAAACCCAAATTTCAAGAGCAAATTTGTATAGAATATCACATGCAAGTATGTCAAAATACAGTACTTCTGGTTTCTGAAGTAGTGCTTTGGTGCTTTCTGAATTGGAAGGAACATCTTTCAAGGAGCACTAGCAATTAATAGTTTTAACATTTGGGTTTTTTAATTAAAGTACTTCTTGGAAAACGAGCTAGAACGTACCTAAAAATAAGCACCGTCTAGAGGATGCCCTTCTCCCACAGCAGTCATGTACTTGCCTGCATTTACTATGTCAGGCGGATGAAGGAAGACACATGGATGAATGTACCATATATTTTGAGCATCTTTTTCTCTTGAAAGAAATTAAATGAGTGCTTACCCCTTTGGCTTGGCACATATGTTTCTTCGGAGGCTCTTGGCGTTTTCACAGTGTTTCCCATTGTGCTCTCTAATTCCGTCAAAGCTCTTCAGAACTACATCAAAGGAGACATTGAAATTAAACAGCAGAATAACACCTGTGGTGCCAGCAGATGAGAAATGACCTGGTTTGGGTGTCTCTGATTTTATGCAGTTTTGGTTTTGAGAACTCCCGTGTCAAATTCTTGTGAGAGTTCTACATACTTGCTCAACTCTCACCACTTTGGCACTTTTATCAGGGGAATAGCAGAAAACCACAGCTAGGGAAGTCGCTCAGAAGAACACGATGTAGTAAAAGTTTCCATTACCAGTACCTCAGCACAATAGGAAGTCACAGCAAAGCCATGCCCATATAGTCATTTCATATACAAAATGTTTTCAGCATTTGGAGTTCTGAGGTTACAAAGAAATTAATTAGCTTGACCTATCTGGTTTTCAGCGCTGGGTGTGTATTACGTCGCTTCATTGCCAAACACTAAGAACATTGTTTGGTGTTTTTTTCCTGATGTAGTTGTGCTCTGAGTGAATATGGGCAATGTTGGTTTTTCTCTTTCTTCTTTTTTTTTTTAATCGAAGTAACACTTTGCCTCAAAATCTCAAAATACTCCTCCTGCAAAAGCCAGTGGTGCAAATTCATCAGATACTTGTCTTAAAAAGTCTTGCTGAATATACAAGAAATAGCATCAGACAGTCATGAAACTAAATATTGTGATGGACATAGTTCCTTCTCATAGCTTTACTACAGCCATCCTAATTCTTCCTGACAGAGGACAGAGAGAAAAACCCTTTGGATGTGGAGAGTGTCTCATGCTATGGTATCTTTTCAGAGGCAGAGGAGAATAAGCTATATCTGTTTGAAATTGTACATTAAGGCAAATTAACATGACTAACTGATAGGTAATTATTTTTTGAAAATGTATTTCTGTCAGTTGCCCTGTGAAAATGGTAACAGGAGCTGTAGCATCATCATGTGGGTATCTTGCATCTTTCAGGCTTTTCTAGCTTACATATTTCAAAGATGATTGCTGCCTTTGGTATGCTGCTCTTTACTTACACCTGACTAGAGTCTGGTGGCATTAGCTTGAGAGGTGTCTGACTTGAGAAGCAGTACTGCTGAAATCAGTGAGACTTTATTACTAATTGTCTTTTGGAATAAGATTGGTAAAATTGAGTATATTGCTTAACACCATAACGTTTTAATGTCTTACAGTAAGTTTAGGAAGACACCCTACAGAATAAAATGCCGTTAAAAGAAAGAGAAGTTGTCTCTTATCAAATGCAAGCAGATCAGTTCCAAAACAGATGGTAATGCACAGTTTGACTCTACCTCTTCTGATTTTCAAGCTTCTTAGTGCTTGTTCCCAAAGGCTCTTTGCTGGAAGTCTCTATTTCACTGGCCAAATGGCAAATTACCCTTTCACTGTCTGCACTCGGGAACTAGCTTGTGGTGCATCTGTAGGATGCAGCTGTGCTGGTGTCTTTCTGACAAGAGTCTGAAATTTACTTTCAGAACAAAAAACTGTTTCATTGCCTGACGTAAGAAGTCTAGATGCTGAATAAAAAAGTAACCTTAAATTTAAATAAACTCTTTGAGTATTCATGTTTGAATAAAAGGGTCTCTCTTGACAGAAAACACAAAATCAGTCTCTATTTAAATATACCTAAGTTTCTAAAACTGAAATCGGAATTCATATTGACAGGCACTGCCTACTTGCAAGATTACAATTTTCTGAACTAAATATGAATTTTATTTTGCAATATCCAATTGTGATTTCATCAACATTTTCCTCAGTTATATCCCATCAAGAATAAGAAGTATGTTCATAGGAGTAGTGCAGCCAGTACTTTGGCTACAGGTATTATGGATGTTCGTGGCTCACTTTCAGATTAGCCAGCAATATTTCCTGGGTATTGTCAATTAGAGAACTCAATAGGGCTGACAAAGTCAGCCAGAGAAGTGGACATACCGGGCCACATAACCTCTGCTAAGCTCTGTACTGTCGTAGCTGCATTTTTGTAGTACTTAAAAAGGACAAGTCAAATCTTACTATAAGTACATAGTAAGTAAGCTGCAGTTACCAAATATATTGTGCAATTCCAGATAGGTGCCAAGCATGGCAGCATACAAATCTTGTGTCCATCTGTAATTTTAACACACACAGTTGTTATTTAGATGAGAATAGTGCTTGAATTTTGTGTCACAAAAGTGTGGAAAAATAAAAATAGTAGAGTCCTACCTCTATGTCCCCCTTTATTCTGAGTCTTGGTATTTGAGGGCCAGGAGAGTAAGTCATCCTACTAGCGATCTGACATATGACAGAGTGCTTTCAAGGGCTTTTTTCCTACCCCTAAGATACAGTGGATATCATTTTCAGGTGTGCCTGAGTCACTTTGGAAAGTGATAGGCAGCATTTGTACGCGATGGAAAGACTTCTGAAAATTTTACCTCACACTTACAAACTTTCTAAAAGCGTGGTACGTTTGAACAAAGCACCTTCATTTTCCTAGATGGTATTTAGGGGGTCTAAACTCTAAATATTGCTTTAAATGTTGCTTTTGAAGGTTTGCTTAAATGTTGTTTGTAATTAAACCACTTTCTGTCTAGTCCAGGTGGATTAACTACCTGACAAAAGGCATGTGCTTTCTTTGCATTTTTGCAGAGCATGTCCAAAGCCTGCCTCGCTTCTGCCGTACGTATCACTGCTCTGCTCAAAAGGCTTCTGAAGTCAACACAGCAGAGTGTGCAGCTCAGTGCTGCTACTTTAGAGGTGGAAGAATCTGACTTGTGGAAAACACATATGGTATAAAGTACTTACGCAGTAACAGTGAAGAGCGATGAAGTTTCAGACTTTGATGTCACTATTGTGACAGTTTGCGGTGTCTCATTACATTTTCCATGCTGTTTTACTATAACTAATTAACATTTGTGGCAGCATAAAGTCTTGAAAGGGACAGAGGATTCAAAATATTCTCTAGACTCATGGCACAAGTGTTCGATAAAAATAAGTAAGTGGAAAGCTGTGACCACTACTGGTGATTCATTTATCCAAGGTGATTTAAAGGAAAATGACAGATATCAGACTAGATTTACTATTAAGGCCATTTGTCATCATGCATTTTGGCAGAGTACATGTGCCTAATAGTCCAAACAAAGGTGGCGGAATGAATGCCCTGAGTTATGGCTCAACTCTCACATAATTGAAAATGGGATGAAAATGGAAGAAATCATGAAGTGTTGTTTGAAATGGGTGAGGGGGCAAAAGTTTTTTTCTCCTTGCTGACTGGCAGTGGCGTTATCACTGTTTTTAGAATAACTGTATGAATTAGTATCCTAAGTATTTCTAAAGCAGCAGTGCACATAACCTTGAAGTGCATGGTAGAAATTAATGGCTCAAGTAGCTTGTGCTTGCATCGAGTATTGGCAGCGCAATTCAAATCCATTGTATCGTGATACGATAAATGGTATGGTGGTTTTCTGAAATTCTGCAGAAACACAGCTCCTGAAAACTGTAGAGCATCTTGTGGCTGAGCTGATTTTTTGTCATTTAAGTCAATAGTGGAACAGTAACAGGTTTATAGACTATATGCTTTTGAAATGGCGCATCCGCTCCAGGCACTGCATCTCACTTAAACTCTGTGACAGAGTTTGGGATACAAGGAGGTGGCATCCTTCTGTTGTAGAAGCATAAAATTATTCTAGAAGCAAAGAAACTCGTTCACTGAAGGTGATTTGGGAAGATTTAAGGAGAGATGATAGATTCTAAGCTCACCTTGTCTTTTCAACCCAGAGCCCCACATGGAGGAGCACAGTTCAGAGGAACCGCTGGGCTGCAAACCAAACGGTACCTGCATCTCTCCTTGCTCACAGGTCACCTCCCGAGGCTTGTGTGGGAATTTGATTTTAACCATTAAGATCACATTTGCAGTCGTCCAAGCTTTGGTCCTTCCTCCCGTCCCCTTTCCACTTGTGCACACGCTGTTTAAGGTAAAGCCACTTGCTGCAGCCATAGTTGTTTGCAAACACACAACTACTTGGGTTTAATGATCTTTACTGCTTTAATTTTGCTGTCAAAAGGAAGATGAAGAACCATCTACAGTGCCAGTCCTGCTTTCCGTTCTATTTGTTAGTGGCAGAGCTCTCAGCACATACAAAATCTTCACCTTGTGAAGACTGGCTTCTCACTGACCTACGTCATGGGTCCCAAATACCTGTGGTACAATTTACACCTTTAGTTCCTGTGTGCAGCACATGTAGCAATAGTTTCCTCTTGCAGAATCTGTTCTCTGAGAAATCATGCTTCTGGAGCAGTTAAATTGCACGGTGCATAGGAAAGTCTGTTACTTTGTAAGAACTTTTTCAAAATTATATTTAAAATGACTGATAATTAGTAAATATAAAGAAATGGAAATAATAAGAGAAATAAAAAGGGAATATAAGTACATGAGTAAAGCCCCTCTGCGAAGAATACTGCAGACTAAAATTAGGATGTTTGTCATTCCTGAGATGCTATACGCTATTTTATTTTTCATTCCCAATATCCACATTTATACCACCAAGATCTTGGAATTTAATTCTCAATAAGTTTCACAGATTATGTGCGAATCCCATTTAGCTTGAAAATGAAGGTACTGGCATCTTGCTATTTTTCATGTGGGAAAAAAAAGCAGCTCAGATTTCAGAAGCTGTATATTTTTTGGTGAATTTCCCTTAATTTGTCATTAGTCAAAAGCAGCAACCTTCCAGTTTTGAAGCACTCATACCTTTGCGCTTAGAAAGAACAATGTAATGCTGTAATCAAGCTAATTCACAGAAACATGCAACTATGAAACAACACAAATACCACATTATGCAAACTTCTAACACTTTGAATAAAAAGCTCACTAATCTGTGGGCTCATATTTTGGCTTATAATGCAATTCAGTTTGCTTCAGCATAAGGTCCTATGCACGTATCTTACTGTGAGCTTTCAGCAGAAATTACTCCTTGTTCCTTCTATCTTTATTTAGTACCACTCCTTATGAAAAGGATCAAGGCAGGCTTTCCTATTTCTACCTTTGGTGGTACTTGAAATCCATGATCTGAATACCATCATTGTTAATGAAACAGAACTCCCTTTTATATAAATAAAATTGAAACATTTGGTCTAATATGCAGATAATCTGAAACGTATCAGAGCAACGGTTACCTTTAAATGCTAGGCATGATATTCCAGGATGCAGTATTTCTCAAAAAAGCCGTAGTCATAATACTGCTCTCATGCTGCCAGCAAGGTTTAGCTGATCAAGTCGAGGAGCAGCCGGTCGAATGAGTGTGTTGTGAAGTTCACGCTGTCATGTAGAGCAGCATTTGCCAAACAGGCCACATACTTCCTCTCTGAGAAATAAGGAAGGCTCAAAGTGTTTGCAACAGATGAGGTTCCTGTTGCAAGTCACTACTCAAGACACATTTTATCTATGGGCTGAGAAAAACAGGGAGGTTTGAAACATATTGCATCAGGGCTGGTTTTAGCAGATATAAAAAAATGAGCAAAATATCCTGGTTTGTATTACTTGCACAAAAGAGTTTCTCTTTCTCTCTCTCTTTTTTTTTTCTTCCAAAGTTATTTATCCAGTTATGTTCAGTCCCCAACTGTTTTGTTTTATGTAATTTTGCTAGTTTTTTCAGACAGACAGGAAGAGGCCCAAAACTTTGTTTTTTCCACTTTTATTGAGACTGAATAGGAATGCAATGTTCACTTTTTTCTCTAATCTGTACCCCAAAATACCTCTGTCTGCAAATAGTTGAAACTCAGTATCAGCAACAAAAAAATGTGGAGAGAAAGCCTGTCTATGAAACACATTTTCATGTAAGTTGTACAAAGTGTAGAAGCAGAAGCCTTGGGACCTTTCTCATCATAATGTCTCTCAGAGATGGGGAAACCAAGATATTAGCCTATTGAATAACCTGACTAAAGTCACTCAGGAATATAGTACTGCAGTTAACAATATAGCAAAGGGATTTATTAAAGCTTGCTCTTTGATTTTATAATCAAGATGTGATGTGAAAATCTCATATATCTAATTTTATATAGTAAAATAATAAGCATAATAAAAACAAACCCCTAACCAAACAACAACAAAAAAAACTCGACACCAGAAAACCCAGCAAATCCAAGCACAGCTCCTACTTCACACCAAAGCAGTTCTGAGTAGGTCCTCATTGTAATACCAATCTGTTTGATGATGTAAACTTAAAGTTGACAAGTATGGGAGCTGTTGCGTAAGTGTTCATGGAAGCAGGAGACACTGATCAAATTCCCAAAGCTGTGCCAAAACTTGGAGATATGGTAATTTCAGGAGAATATCCTTTCTTTTTAATGGGCTATGTTAGCAGTCCTTACTTTGAAGGGACAGGAAAGCATTAGGGAGCTCAATAAGCAAATCAGTCAAAAACACAGAGCTGTAACAGCATCATAGCAGTGCTCTGGAGAGCTGATTTTACCATAATGCCGCATGATTATCCCTGCCAGTTACATTTTGATTGTTTAGAACCTTGTTGCTTTCTTCAAATCACGGGTATGTGGAATGCATGTCCCTTAATGGCATTCACTGAATGATGTACAATATCCCCGCAGTTACTAAAAGATCACGGGCTGGGGGACATCTGCATCACATGTGGGGACAGGCAGGGGTAGAGCTCTGCCTTTTCCTGATCCTCCTCGCTAATATCTGCCTCAGGCTGGTTCTGACAGTCGTTGTGCCTTTAGAAGAAGTAAGGTTACATCCTAAGATGTCCTTATCAATGGGGCAGATCTCAGAGCGACCAAAGATTGGTCATGCTAAAGAAGACATTGAGCTTACTTGATAGAACATGCTGCACTGGAAATGCAGTAAATCTCACTCATGGTTTGTACCAGGCTTGTGGAGGAACAGATGAATTTGCAGTGGAGGGAGGTAAGATAAGTTCTCCATTTCCATGTCATTTCTGCCTGTTTCTGGTGGCTATTTACTCTTCTGCAATGATGAGAGCCAGTTTACCCTTTTGGTGCACTCAGCTAATAATTTGTTTTAAATGATAATTGATAAGGTAATTTTTACATCTAAATGGATGGAAGTTTTAATATGAATTAAGTGGGGCTTTATATGTCATCTTATAAGTGTTCATATCCTGTTATTCAAGACACTGGCATGACACAGGCACTCAGCGAGTCACTTGGGAGAGGAACATTGCACTCATTGGACTACCTCCAATTATAGCAAAATGGGGTTTGCTGAGACTCATGTATAAAGAAGAAATCTTCCTCCTTCAAAATGATATTTTTTTGGTAGAAGAGAGAGGACCCTCCCCTTTCCCCTATTTTTATATGGAAATCATCATTTTAGCAGGTGATTATGGAGTTAAAAATGTCTCCCTTTCCCTTGCTGGACTGACCTGCCAATTCCCTGTTACATTCACATGCTAGTGTTTGACGTGTGTCTGCCACATAGCTCCTGAGAGAGTCTCTCTGAGTTGGTCCCAAAGATTTCTGCTTCTCTGGGTTCTTGAAAACAGACTTTGTCTGAAAGCCTGGAAAAATGCCATTAATGTCTTCACATGGAGCCCTGCAGCCTTGGTGTGTTGTAAGCACTTGCCACTGTGCAGAATTAGATGTCTAAGGTAAAGCAATGCAGGACACTGGAAAAAAAAACCTGCAAGAAAAAGAAAAGGCTCTAAATTGTAAACAGCTTCTGAAAATACTTTAAGTCCAGTCTTCCAGAGAATAATCTGTTAAGCTACTTGGAAAGAAGAGTAAGTGGTCGCTTAGTTGCAGCTTGCTTATTTTTACAGGGGATAAAAAAACCAGGATATAAACAATCTCTGTAATCTGACATTACCTGAAACTGAAGACGTCCTCAAACAGAAATAGGGTGCAGTTTTCTGTCAGTGATCATCTTCAGACATGAACTGCAAAGGAGAAGACTGTAGTATCCATTTCTCAGTGCCTCTGAGTGCAACTTACACGCTTCATGCAAGACCAGGCTTTAGTCAAACACAAGCCGTGTTTGAAGTGATAGGAAGCACTTGAGCTCAGCAGTCAGGAAATGGAAGAGCCTTGGCTATCTTGGAGGTCAAACCAGATGGTCTGACAGATACTCCTGGCTGGGAACTGTATGCATCTGAGTCTGGAGAGTGCCTGTCTTTAACAAAATATTGCTGTGCAGCTGGCTCTTTTGGGAAAATAGAATTATCAGGACATTTCATTGGCTTGTCTGTTTCTGTTAGATATTTATTGATCTCACTTTTTGGGTGGTGTTACAGTTATAGTTGTTGGTATGGTCTATAGCACATTTCTGGGCAGACAGAAAGCCTCCTTCAAAAGGAGGCTGCAGCCTTGCAGCCATCAGAGAAACTGCGTTTATTTGAAGGGAGTGCGTGTGTCAAGGAGATGAACATGGCTCAAGTAGGGTTTTCAGTTTCAAGTCTGGTTGGAAAAACACGAGGTCATGATGTAGGGAGAGGAAGAAGGTTTTGGGTTTACAGAGTGTGGGTGATAAAAACTAGTTGCAGTGACATTTCTAATCATTCAATCTGTCGTGAATCGGTTTTGAAAAACTTTGCAGAAGTGAGTTGCCAGAGTAAATTAGGAATTAAAAGACATTCAGCACTGCAGCTTACATGGCAATTGCCTTTTCCAGGTATATTGGGAGACAGAGATACAGCTTAGATACAGTTTACAGTAATAGTCCTGTGATGGGTTGACCTTGGCTGGATGCCAGGTACCCACCAAAGCTGTTCTATCACTCCTCTCCTCAGCTGGACAGGGGAAAGAAAATATAACTAAAGGCTTGTGGGTTGAGATAAGGACACTCACCAGTCACCATCATGGGCAAAACAGACTCAACTTGGAGAAATTAGTTTTTTACCAACCAAATCAGAGTAGGATTTGAGAAAGAAAAATTAAATCCTAATACATATTCCTCCACTCTTTCCTTCTTCCTGGGCTCAACTTCACTCCCAAATTCTCTACTTCCTTCTCCTGAGTGGCACAGGGGGGTGAGGAAAGGGAGTTGTGGTCAGTTGACACATTGTCTCTGCTGCTCCTTCCTCCTTATGTGGAGGACTCCTCAAACTCCTCCCCTGCTCTTGCATGGGATCCCTCCATGGGAGACAGTCTTCCACAAACTTCTCCAAAGTGAGTCCTTCCCATGGGCTGTATTTCTTCACAAACTGCCCCTGTGTGTGTCCTTTCCACAGGGTGCAGTCCCTCAGGAACAGACTGATTTAGTATGGGGCCCAAATGGGGTCACAAGTCCTGCCAGCAAACCTGACCCAGTGTGAGCTCGTCTTGCTCCATGTGTCCACAGGTCCTGCCAGGAGTCTGCTCCAGTGTGGACTTCCCACAGGTCACAGCCTTCTTCAGGCACATCCACCTGCTCTGGTGTGGGGTCCTCCATAGGCTGCAAAGGTGGATATCTGCTCCACAATTAATCTTCATGGGCTGCAGGAGGACAGCCTGTCTCATCATCGTCTTCACCATGTGCTGCAGGAGAATCTCTGCTCCAGTGCATGGAGCAGGTCCAACCCCTCCTTCTTCACTGACCTTTGTGTCTGCGGAGTTTCTTCTCTCACATGTTCTCACTCCTCTTTCCAGCTAAAGTTGCACAGGTTTTTTTCCCCTTAAACGTATTATCACAGAGGCATTACCACCATCAATGTTAGGCTTGGCCTCAGCCAGGAGTGGGTCCGTCCTGGAGCTGGCTGGCATTGGTACCACTGGACACAGGGGAAGCTTCTAACAGCGTCTTACAAATGCCACCCCTGTTGCCCTTACACTACCAAAACCTTGCCACACAAACCCAATACAAGTCCACAACACTAATTTTTCCATTTTCTCACCAGAATAGCAGAAAGGGATGTGGAGGGAGAATTAGGATGGACGGGATAGCACCAATGCAGGTCTGTGAGCTATGATGCCCCACAAGGGAAGTTTGCAGGAGGTGCTAGCCTCAACTCAGCATCTCACAGCCTGATGTCAAAGCAAGAATTCATCTTCACATTCTACCAATTTGCATCCATCAACTTCTCAACATTGTGAGCTGCAACATTTCCTAGTGTCTGAATTCTGACTGTCTAGTTTAACCTTTAATTTTGAAAAGAGAAATAAGGAAATGCTTGCCAAGATGCTGGTCCTGGACTAATTAGTACTGAAGACTTTGCCTTCCATTTTCAATGCCATCACTTGTTACAGTAGGTACTACCACCCAACATTGTAATGATCCCACTATCTTATGAATTTAGGAGGACAGTGCAATACTACTGTTGTGGATTGTGCAACGCAGCTGCAACTGCTAGTCCTCAGCAGTTCAGTACTGAATGCTTTCATCTGGATTCTTGTCAAAAATGTCATCGGAACTTCCTCTGATGACAGCGGGTCAATCCATAAGGACAACTGAAACAAAAACTGCATGTGGCTTCAGTTCCCTGTTAAGCCCTTCTAAATGATGCTGAGATATAAAATACCCTGTGATGGCAAGATGGGTAATGTTCACAATAGTGTTGCAGATCTCATATTGTTTAAAGGTTTGCTTCCAAAAAACTGCTCTGCAGGAGCAGATGAAGATCTCAGATGTTAGCTTTAAAAGCTAATCTTTTAGCTCTTGTTTATGTAGGCATAGGAGAATTCCCAGAGAATTAAAAACCAGAGGACTAACAAAAAGGACACAGAGTTTGTTGTTTTGGAGCTGATCTCATGATTTTTGGTTTCCTGATTCATGATTTTGTCATGTTGATGGTAATATGGGTGTCTTGGCAAAGAAAGTTAACAGTCCTTCCATTATTTCTGCTTCTGCCTAAATAGTCCTATTTTTTGAAGCACACAACTCCTTCATTACGAGTTGCTGGGACTAATCACACAAATAAATTATAGTTTTATAAGGGAAAAGGGAAATGCTGAGTCTAGTTATGTTAGTCTCTGTGTCCTGAGCCTGCCTCTAATGTGGCTACAATTTAAGGAAGACTTATTTTTAATGTGAAAACTCTTGGCTCAAAAAGGAAGAAATTTAATTCTGGGCAGTCCCCAGGTTCTGTTCTCTTATTTACTTCTGAGGTTTTCTTGGTGAGAATGAGGAAACAATAAGCCTCAATTGTGATGTGAATTTGAAAAACAGAGCTGGTTCAGTTTTGCATGCCTAACTTCTGCAGTAAGTGAAGCCTTGTTTCCAGAGCCTGGAAGGTATTTCATAAGCACCAGAGGAGGGAACATAATGGTATTGCTTCCAAATACTGCTTGAATGATGTCCAAGTTCCTCTATCACCCACTCCCAGTCTTAGTAAAAATTAACTATGAGTAACAGTGGATACCACATCTCTTTCAAACCCCTAAAGCAAGACGTGCTTCTTGAATGCAGATATTATCAAAACAAGCAAACTGAGGAAGTGGCCATTACCATGGAAAATAGAAGAAAAAAAACAGAATAAAGAAGAGCACATAAACCTGTTCTAACCACTCATGCAAAGAAGAGAACATATCCACAGCTAGAGCAAGGCTCAAAACAAGAACTGTCTTCACCTTGCAAATGCATCTGCAGAAGTTTTGGATTTTTCTTCTACTCGTTGAGTTTGGACCATATCTAGTGCTGGCCCATAATCTAATGCTAGCCTATCCAGTGCTGTGGCATTAAGATTTGCTTTTCCATGCTTTTAGCTCTCCCTCTGCAGAGAGGACTTATGGGACACTTCTATCCAGAACCTTTTTCAATTGTTTGACTCGGTACTTGACTCAAGAGCTGCCTTTCAGCTTGTAGAGATCCCAGACACAGAGGAACTTTGTACAGATTTAAAAATCCCTGGGAGGAGATATGTTCAAAATCAAGTACACACAAGGTTGTTTTGCTTGGTCCCAGGGAATTTTTGGATTCTGTATGTTGTTTGATCTCAGTGCTCGCTTTCCCTACCAAACTTAGCTTTTTAATGAGGCAGCTTCAGAATTTCCACAGAAACTACCACTTTCAAAATTTGTGAAGCTTTCAGAATTTGGGAAACTGAAGCACTTTAATATTTTATGGTTTGGGGCTTTTTAAATGAATGCCCTTTAGAGGTACTGGATACTTGATAAAACATGCTGAGCACATACAGATCTGATGTTGAAGAATATGTTTGCCAGATTAGTGGATGAATATTGTGCAATCCTAGATCTAATTTCTGTGCTATACCAAGGAGAAAAAAAAAAGCAAGAACACTTCTGAGGGAAACTGGCATACCATGTTATCCCTTTTCTAGTCTCATTCATCCTTGTTGTGGTGAACATGCTCTCTTGTGAAGGCCAGTGAAAAAAGCACCGTTCTCATTCTGCATCTGGGTGACAGACCCACCCACAGAAATACTCTCATCACGGATATTTTTCTTTCTCTCTCATGACCAACTGAGTCAGTGCACCTAGTCAGCAGCTGGCAAATATTGTGCCTTAAAACACAAAATAGGCCACCACAAATCCCACGTGAGCATAGAGCCCATTTCTCACTCAAGTCCTCCACTAATTCAAGGTTGGAAGTGAGGAATAAGATTAAGTGGTGTTTATTTCTTTAGTTCTTCTACCTCTTAAAACCATTGATGGCTATTCTAGTGTCTCAGGATTGGTAATCTTAGTTTTTTCCTTTTCTTATCTGCAACCATCTGCATCTCAGTCTCTCAGTCATTAAGCTAGTAACAGTGCTTGCTTTCCAGATCTCTTAAAAATGAAGAGAAACCTTCCAGAAAGGTAGAGCTGGAAATTCTATGTACAGAGAACTAAAAAGTCTGTCTCTACATCCAAATAATATCATCTTTCTGATTATTTTTGGAAACCAATTTCTCCAGCTGTGAGCAATGGTATCCTATTAATATCAATGGTTCTTCTTCTCTAAAATATAAAATTGTACCTGGTTGCTGGCCAGTGCTGCACAGAGTTCTTTGGGCTCAAAGGCTGGAGACAATTGCAAATTAAGGATTTGCTGTTTGTTTTCTGTTTCTTTTCAACTTTCTCCTGACTTAATTCTTTTTCAGACTTCTAATTATGCATAGAGCAAATTCAGTAAGAAGTTAATCAGTTGACTAGATCGGGGTCTTTCATATCATACATTTAGGGTTTGGGTTTTTTTTAGAAGATGGAAACTAATTTTAGTAGTTATTGTATTAAATTGATGTATATGTTTGGAAATTAGTCATTTGAAGCATGTCAGAACTATTCCAGCCTTTCTGTTCTAGGTCAGATTTTATCAGATTTTTGCTAATTTATCGGCATTTTCAGTAAGTAGTTTTTATGGTTACTCATCAATGTTGTACCATCTTTTCTTGGTGAGGACCTTTTCCATGTGGGCACAGCTGTAGGAAAGAAACAAAGAATCTGGACTAGAGATTGAACTGTAGCCTGTGCTCTGATTTTGACATGCTCTGGCTCTCACTTCTCCTTGCATTAGCTATCTTGGAGTTTCTAGCCTAAATTTATTTAAGTTCAATTTGAATAGTTAATGACTACTTGACCTTGTATTATCCTCAGGTACAAACAGCTCTTCTTCATGGATTCATTTATAAAGATCATGCCTACTCTCAGTTCTGGTTTATGACAGTTAAGGAAGTAAAACTCTGCTTAGTCTCCTCTTGTCAGATGGGCTTTCCATTCCCTGCCTCACAGTACCTTCTTTGTATCTGCTCCTGTCTGGATGTTTCTCCTTCCAGCAAAGTTTTCAGAAAGATTTGTGACTTCGTTATAGACATAATATAGACACTTTTTAGAGGTCTTCCAAAGTAACCATGGCAGAGATGGAAATGGCCAAATCTATCCTTCTCCCATTTGCTTTGATCAGTATAACTTGCTTCTTATGATTTAAATACCAGTGGTTTACATTTTGCAGCAGAGCAGATTTTGCTTCTCATCTTTTTCACTTACACCAGGGGAACAGATGTTTTGAGAACATGAATTGACTGATATTGTCTTTCTTTTCCAGGGAGGTTCAGCTTTTTCTCCAGCATCCATTATTACTAAAAGGAGAGCACAGACCCAAGCAGCAGTCCTGGCAGGAGATGTAGGATGCTCTTCAGCCACCAGTGAGGAAATCATAGCCTGCCTCCGCCAGTTATCTGCTCGTGTCCTCAATGATGCACAGACTAAGGTATACCATAGAAAAATACATGCTATTGACAAGGAATCAAAAACTTTCCATTGACACAAAACTGTGAGGTGGCATAAAAATTAAATTGGGCTGAATCCTTGTGAAAGAGGAACTCAACTAACTTTGGTGGAGTGATGCTGATGCCCATGACATCCATCTCTGACTTATGACTACTCATAGTTTGATTCTCCTTTAGACTGAATTCATTTTACACTGCTTTGACCACATTTTCCAAAATTCATCTAAGTGTAATTTTTACCTTCCTTCAGTCCCCTCACATCTCCCCTTGGGTGTTACTCTAAGAGGAGAATCAAGTGTCTCTTAAATGAGAGACTTATGAAAGCTTCTATATGAACTATTCTAGAGAGGGATCCTTTATCCACAGATTAAAGCACCCACTGGAAATACATTTTCTGATCAGGACCAGCATAGAGCCCATCCCTAATTGAAAACATTATTTTTATGACTATAAGACCATCAATTCTCTTGGGCTAATCAGCTTGTTTACTGACAGCGTCAGCAATAACATTGTTTGCTGCCAATGGTGAGTGTGCACTTACTTTAACTGATCACTTGTTCACTTGAAGACTATCCACTCAGTTGTCTGAAACATAAATACAGTGGGAATGACCAGGGTAAGCTAATTTAACTACACTATTGTTGCTTTTTTTGCTAACTTAGCTCCTAGCTATAAGTGGCCCATTCCAGTACTGGGGTCCAGTGATGGATGGAATTTACCTTAAGGAACCTTTAGCTAAAGCCTTGCAGCGCCCTCAACTTCAGAAAGTAGATCTGCTCATTGGAAGTGCTCAGCAAGATGGGCTGATCAGCAGAGCTAAGGCCATTAAGGTAAGAAGATACTCACTGTTAAAGGTATTACTATTATTTTAGTGGTGACAGTAATCACATGTGGCCAGGACAGCATATTGATTTCTATAATTTTTTAATTATACATCATGCAAATATGCAAAGGCACTGTGCATGTCCAGCCAGTCCTGTTTAGGCTGACTAATGACATTATTATATTTGTCGATTAACATTGCTGGGGGAGATTTGGCAAAGTAAGAGATCAGCAGTGATCTAGCACGTATTAATATACAACAGTATGTTTTCCTGTCTCCAAAATCCTGTTTATGCTGCAATCCCAATCGTATCTTGCAAAGAAGAAAACAAGCTCATAACTTGTTTATGAGGTTCTTCACTGTGCGGCAGGGCTAAGCCAGTCTTTTCCATGCCAGTGTTTGTTTGTTTGGGGGGTTTTTGTGGCTATCTTTTTTCTCTGCCTTTAAGAAGTACATTTTCTTGTGAAAATGCTTCTGAATATGGACTAGCTATGATGAAGAATAGCACTGGCCTGATGTGTGGGATAAGTTTTTAGGACATAAACTGCTGAAATGAAAGAGAATTGTGTCCATGCTATACTTAGAACAAAAAAGTCCTCAAAATCATGAAGATGCTACCCAAAGGGATTTTCTGTCTCCTTGTGAACCCTCTGGCCCTGTCTGTTCTTGAGACAACATATCAACCTCTTCTAGCTCATTTATCCTTCTCTATGATGAGAACAATAGCACTTCCCTCTTTAACGCTGCCAAATTAAATTAAAAGTTCCAAAGTGCTCAGACATATCCTAAGAAATCAATAGGAGAATATAACGTGCCAGGGATTATTTTAAGGGTTATCTAAATGAACTGCAGACCTGTTGTTATCTTTCTATAACTGTGTGGATTTCATCTCATAGGAGGCAGTGAAAGGCCAATCCCAGCTTGTCTTTACTGGTAGTCAATAACACATAGACCAATTTACTTCAGAATAAATTACAGAATAAATTACAATATTACCCCTTAGAAAGAAGCCTTTTTGACCCACATGAATGAAGTTTATATTGTATGTTTAGTCTCCATTAGAAGTTTCCTGCTCTTATTTAATGTATCTTTCTCTTTTGGAATCTATTGAAAGAGGATGTCAGGCATAGGAAATGGACTGTGATGCTGGAGGCCCACAGATAATGTTCCAGACTATGTAATAGGGGAATAAACACCAGTAACCTCTTTGCAAGTCATATGATGAAGACTAGGAAGTGAAGTTTTTTCCTTTACCACTATTTCCACTTATGACGGTTGTCGGCAAAACCAAAATAAAATTCCATGATGTTTTAGAAATTATGCAACAAATCATGGTGTAATGAAAGCCACAAGTGCTAAAAGCTGGCACTGTCAGGTTGAAATGAAATGGAAAAACAGTTGTAACTGAGAGTTCAGCAGTAAAATGTTGCCTTTCCATAAAGAAAATCTGGAATATCTTCTTAAAGGTTTGCAGAAAAGAAGTTTGGACGGGGACTCAAAAAGTTGGTGCAACTCAACCCTAAGAAATGGTCATATCTGCTTTAACCTGAGAGAACTGTTTTAAAGTCTCCTACTGTTGAAGATCTTCTGATCTCCTTTGGCACGGATTTAACTGTCCTCACTTAGAAGGACAGGTCACTTCTTTTCTAGCTATTATAATAGTACCTGTCCTACTTGATGCTACTGCTCTAAGTCAGATCCCATCTCTGTTCCAGAAAATTCATAATAATCATGGTAGGGGATCATGTTTTGTTTTCTCCCTTTTGACTTCCTTTAAGCTGTTTTTATGTTCTCAGTAGGAACTGATGATTTTTTTAAATGCACATTTTCCCCTGTATCTGTTTTCCCGTGTCTTCAGGTTCTTAGAGCTCGAGGAAAAATGATTGTTTTAAGCCAGTCTATATTCCTGTCATTGGATTGTTTTCTTAAAGACCTGGTGCAAGGTTAGAGTTTCTCGATTTCCTCCATGTCCACGTAGTTAGTATATCAATTGCTGGGAAACTGTAACAGTTCCTCTGTCATTGAGTTACTTAAGAACATGCATTTTCCAGGTCCTCAAGAGCGTTTCTACGTCATAGTCATGACCATGCATGGTTGTAGTCAAAATCTGATTATAAAGTCCTGAGTAGGCCACAGATGTAGTTAGCTACAGTGGTAGAAACTGATGAGGGTGGTGGTTGTTACTGAGAAGTCTGTGCCCCGTTTCCTCTGTCATAATGTCATAAGGGATCTTTGATCTGTGATCTGTGCTAACTGTTCTCTCTCCAAAACAGACCTAGAAAAAGGATTTGAAACAAGCCACACTGTATCCCACTCTTCTACTTTATTCATTTTAAGGATTCCTGGGAGGTAGATCTGACTTGAGTCTTTCTGGATGTTTTTGCCGATATAAGGAATGTGGAAAGGCTTAGCTGGTAGGTAGAGCACTGAAATCAACTCAGGGAACAAAAGCATAGTTCCTAGTTTGCCTCTGACTACAACCAAGTTATTTAATCTATTCTACAAAGAGGGGGCCAAACCTCCCTGGGGTGAAAATATTATCACCTTAGACTGGAGCTGTGTGCGAGCTTTGTAAACTCTTAGTAGTCAAGTCTTGGGAGCGAGGGTAAAACATCTGACTGTAGCCAGACCTGAAGGTGGCAAAGCCAGCTGGCATCATGTTGTTCTGTTGTGGCATTTCGTTGTGTTGGGTGTCTCTGTTATCCCTCTGCAACACTGTGCTTATGCCTGTTAAGACTGTTACTATTAAAAATGAAATAGATTGACAGAAGATACCACTTATGTGGCAGCAAAACATTCATGTTCGATTTGTTTAGAATTAAAGGATGAGGCATCTCAGTGATATTTGCAGCAGAGAGTATGCTGAAAATTCATGCTTGTTGTCCTGTCCATGGAAATGTTTTATGGCATTCACTTGAATGCTTATTCATGTGAACTGAGACAGATTTACCACTTCCTGGAGCACTTTGTACTCACCCGCAGTGCAGCCATCAGATGGTTGAAACCAAGTGAGAAACAAAGCAGAATTTGTTAGGCGAATGGCAAGTGGGGAGTGGCAAGTGGTACCATAATGCACTATGTGGCATATGGAAGAGCTAAGTCTGAACCTGTTAACTGCAATTCCCAAGGCAGACCTTCAGGGACATTAGCTTTGAGCAGACAGAGATTAGGGCACCTAAGCAGAAACCTCTAAAAATGTTGATTTCAATTCCCAACTGGAAAAAAATGTTATCCCTGTGCTATATGTGATGCTCAGGTGGGAGGATCTAAAGGTTCCTACTGGCATTAAACATATGGATTCACTCATGCTGCTCTAAATCTGCTTGTCTGTACATACATGTAAGTCACTATAGCCTTGTATACATCCTTCATATGTTCTGTGCCTACCACATAATCTACATTGCAAGGACTGTTAACTTTCTTTTTAATTGGAAGACTAAGTTTTTACTTTATGTGTTTTCTTTCTTTTTCTTTCCCTCCTTAGTACAAATCTAGCTGGCTGCAGAACCCAGAACCAGGACACAGGGGAGTGGATAGGTAGCAGTATAGTTTATTTACCTCATGTAAGCAACTGAATCTATGCAGACCAGAACTTCTATCCTGCACTACATTACATTCCGTTCATTTCTTTACAGGTAAAGGTATTCAGCAACGTACAACAGATGGCAAATATATATATATTAACTGTAATGACTAGGGAAGCAGTGTCCTGATAAATGCCATCAGTGAGGAGAGTGGGTTGGTATCAGCTCTTTATTTAATCTTGCAATTAGCTGGGATCCCTGAAAGACTCTGCTGAATGGCTGGCAAGTCTTTCACCATCCTTTATTACAACATTTTTCAGAAGCCATTTAAGCCCTCAAATCTGTATATACACTGTTAGTGTTATCACTATTCCAGTTTGTCAGAAAAGTACATTTTGCCCCTAGGGAGGTCTAAATATTTGGTATACCTACTGCTACAATTTATGTTTTTTTTTAATAAAACACTGGAGCAGATTCATAGATGTGCTCCAGAATCTGCATTGCAGGAACAAGAACAGTAAGCATTACTTAACTCAGTATTTAGGCAAAGTTTATGATGGCTTTGCATCGCCAGAGCAGTAGAAATAGATTTGCCTGCTGTCTCTAATTATTTTCTTATTTACCTTCTAAAAAAAAGTTGAAAACCACACTATAACTCTGAGGTCAGTTGCTATATATCTTTAAAAGTTAGCAGAATGTAGATTATTTTACATAATGTGCACCTGTTTCTATTAATCCGGTAGCAGTTATTGTATCTAATGCTATTTGAAAATTGTTCCTTGGTCATAAATTTCCTAATGGGAAACGTTTTCTGGACATGAAAAATTGGTCAAATTGAACCAAGTTCTGAAAAGTTAAAATGCTTTGACTTTTTAATGTTTCTTGAATTTTATTTTGAATTTATTGCTTTGTTTTGTGCTATCATCTTGAAGTCAGATGTTTAAATGATATTATATTGTAGCCAAAGAGACACTTGAGAAGTTGTGTTTCAGATTGTGCTATTTCAGTGCTGGTTGGGATGTAAAATCTTAAAATGTCTTACAAATGTCAGTTCTGTTTCTCATCCGTCCCTGCTTGTCGAGCCTTCTTTCATGTGACTCAACGTGTCTCAGGGACCCCGCTCTAGTACCAATGATTGCTGAGAAAGGTCATTAGAATTTTTGGGGCATTTTGAAGATCACAGAAACTAGTACATAGACACAGTAAAAACCTAAGACCAACCGCACTGAGTCAGATCAAAGGCCCATTTAGCACAGAATGCTGTTTTCAGGGTGGATGTTTGTAAGAATATGGTAAGCAAATCTGTTACTTCTGCTAAATGCTTTCCAAATCTCTAGCACTTTGCAGCTCAGGGACTTCCTAGCCTGAACTGGTCTTTCTGTATTCAATAACCATCAACTGATTTTATTCTTATTTTTTTTTTATTCAAAAAACTCGGTCATGAAACTCCATCTTCACCAGTTTTGGCATCCACAAAACCATGTGGCAAGGAGTTCCTTAGCTTAACCGTGTGTTGTATGATGATCCATCTCTTTGGTTTTCAACCATAATGTATAGTTGATGAGGCAGTGAATGATCAGTTCCTAGGATACAGAACCAATACCCTAAGGTTTTTTCTCATTCTTTTTTTCTCTGTTGTAAGCATCAATGACAGGCATAGAATAAGGTAACAAATCCATTAAACAAACAAACAAGCAAACCCAAAACAAAACCAATAACAAAATGAAAGCATTGCCTGGAATTTGCTTTGTATGGAGTGCTTTGCACATAAAAGCTTGGGCTATGCACTAATGTGAAAAAGCATCTGTTCTTATCCATATGTGCTAGTCAAACCCACTAACTCCTGTCACCAAATGAAAGACTCCTAATTAGACACCAGCAACTCTTCTGCTGGTGAGTAGGGAACCTGAACTGATGTGTGCTGAAGCTCATGGAAAGATTGCTTTTGAAATCGGTAAACCTGTAGTCAGGTCTTCAGTGATAATTTCTATTTCTTGCAGAAAAATATACGTGTCCTTGCTTATTTAAACTGAATGATTTTGCAGGCTAGTGTGCTGTGCAGTTTCATATGTGGCATTTGTGCACATGAAGTGACGTGTCATGTGTGAGTTGCAGATCGTTTTCGAAGTACAGCTGCATTACTAAAACTGGCACGACGTTGCTTTTTTCACATTGTATGGTCCAAAATCTAGCAAAATAAGAATTTATTACAAATACGAGGAAAATTGCCAAGATCTTTTTGGAACGTGGGATATCGGGTAGCGTTTTGAAATCCCTTGTAAAGTCACTTAATCAAAATGCACAAAACAGTAGAGTATATCAGTAAAGACAGGGACTTATTTTCCATCTTTCATTTCTGTGAATCTGTTGAAAAGTAATTATTCCCTCTGTACTTTCTGTATTGGGTTGTGGAAAGACCTTCTAACAGTATGATGAAAAGCAGCTGTGGGCCATCAGAATAATACATTGAATAATGTATTCAGCATCTATGGTAACTGGACTGGGCAGACACCAGCCTATTTTGCATCAGACTGACTGCCTAAAATAATATTGGTTGTTTTTTAGATCTTTCTCTCTGGAGTCCTTATACCAAGTTTCAGCTAGTGTGCAAGGTGTTCTTTTTAGAAAGCATTTGATCCATAGGAAAGTTCAGGTGACTTTTTTTTTTTTATCCCCAGGAAGTTACTCTGTTTCTAAACTTGAAATAAATTCTTTCCCCCTGTTCCCCTCCCCCCCCCCCCCCCCCCAAAAAAAAAAAAAGTGAAAGTCTCAACTGATAAAATAACTCCTCAAAGATGGTTGTGTTGAAAACTTCCTGCAGCCTTTAGCTTTGGTAAAAATAAGAGCAGGTATGTAGTTTGTCATAGAAGATGATCCCTCTGCTATCAGTAATGCTCAGGGGAAAATTCCTTTGTGTCAGGAAAGGTTTCAGACCACAGATCTCAGGAAAAGGGCATTTGATTGTAGGTCTCTCTGAAAGGCCCTGGGGGTTATGAAGTTTGAAGATCATGGCTGCTACTTGCATAGGGATTTGGAGAGTGAGGATTTGTCTTTAGGGGCTAAGGAAGATATTGATCCAGAAGGGACCTAAATGCAGGCCTTATGGCAGCCACATTCCTTGTAGGTGTTCTAGAAGAGGCAGACTGATATAGACATGAAATAACTATAAGGCATATTCGCTTTCTGGAATTGTCAACAGAAATAAGCATTGTCTCCCTCTCCTCCCTCTAGTTTTCCTTCAGGAGACAGCACTGGGCACACCTACAATGGAAAACTAGGCATGTGGACTACTTCTGTGAGAGCCAGTAGAGATTCTGTAGTAGGAAGCCATCATTTTGAGGAAGTCAGTACTGCTGACTGGTGACCCTTGGGAAAGCAGAAGTCAGACTGTCCCCTACTTCCCCTAGGAATTAGAGATCATAGCAGAGAGGACTCGTTCCAGCAGAGGGAGATCTGAGCCTATATTGTTCCACTAAAATTGTATCTTTTGGTTTTGTTTGTAAATTCCATGTATGCATTTTGTTTTCAGAAATTTGAAGAAAGTCAAGGAAGAGCCAACAGCAAAACAGCCTTTTATCAGGCTCTGCAAAATTCTCTAGGAGGAGAAGATTCCAACTCATTCATTGAAGATGCAGCTACATGGTATTACTCCCTTGAACACTCAACCGATGATTATTCATCCTTTTCCAGGGCTTTGGAAAATGCCACCCGGTAAGAAGTTCATCCTGTTACAACTGTGTGTTGGGGTTAAGCAAGATTTGTTTTACCTATCTCAAGTGTGTATTTATGTTGTGAAAAACTTTAGAAATTCTTATGCAAATGAATAGAAAATTGTGAATATTATTTCATTTTCCGTGAGGTTTCCAATGTCGTTGGTAAGCAGAAATGGAACTGACTTTTATGCCTTGTGAGAAGTTTGAATTGTCTTGAATTGTGTATTGGGTTCAGACTCCTAATGCTGCTTTGTGGACCCTTTCATGTCAGAGATGTCGTGGTTGTTTGCATACCCTGCATCAGCTACTCCTTGAGTTCTCTCATCTCTGTGACAGTGGAAGAACTAATAGACTGGCTTTTATTCACAGTCACCTAATTACACAGTTTAATATTTTTCCTAGTTTTTGGAAATTTGGACAGTGGTCAAACTCTGAAAACTTGGCCTGAAAATTTTGATTTCAGCAATTACATTAATTTTTAAATTAGGAAACCTGCAAGATATATTTCTTCACAATGTCAGGCTTTCTACAGGTGACCATCTTGTGTAAAATGGCGAAACATTTGTGAATGTTCAGAAAAGTGGCTCTCAACCCCATTCTGTGCATTGGTAATCTCCATTTTACCCATAAAAGAAAAATCCTTTTAAGCTTATCATGTATTTCCTTGACCCTTGTGTAATCATTTATGCCAGCATAGAGTGATTGTATAATGTCACCCAGTCTCCTTTTTGCTCCCTTTGTGTATGGTTTCCCATGGTGAAGGAAAGCAGAATCAGGCAGTAGGATGCTTCTGTAGGAAGTCTGCTTGTGGAGGTAAAAGGAGCACACACAGTAGCGGACTCTTGCCTTGTTGGATCCATCAGGGCACACTGCAGCCTCACAACACACCCCAGCATGTCCTTCCAAAGCAAATAATTGTGACCAAATGTCAGCAGATGTATGGGCAACTTAGCTCCAGTATATACGCTCCCATGATTTGCATTGAAATGCTGCAGGCAGGTGCCATTGGGAAGTGGAAGATGAGCAGTGAACTGTGCTCATGCCACCTAGTATATATGCATAGCTTTGACCCTTAATTGGGTACGGCATCAGGATCCAGCACTTCTGGATAACAGTCAGTTTGAAGAGTTCATTGCTCTGCTGAACTAGGACTCCACAGGAGTGACACCTATGGAAGGCCAGAGAGACTGGTGGATAACTTTAGCTTGGGTCACATGGTGATTTTGTTTTCAGAGAAGGCTGTAGGTTGTGGTCTCTCCCCCAGGAGCAACCAGTTTGCTTTAGCCTGCTACAGATTTTGAGCTGTGTGTGGGGTGGCCCAATTTTTCTGAAAGGTGGTAAATTGAAAGGAAATCTCCTTACCTCCTTTTCCCTGCCTCTGTTCAAACTCAGGGGATGAGTGTTTAAGTGGAATAGATTTTCAGAAAATGAATAAACCTCTTTTCCTATTCCTGACTCTGCTTTATGAGCACATTCATTATGAAAACTCTTTACATTTCTAAGGTAGATGTTTTATAAGCTGGTACTTTGAGCCCCAGTGTCCTCATCCAAGCTATTTCACCTCTGTTCTGAACCAAGACATCGTAGCTACAAGTTCCTGGTACCTGTGTACTTGACATAATCAGCTTTCTGTTGCACCATGAGCCTCTCCATGAGACCTCACAGACAAGATTTTCCTTTCAGTCCTCCATCAGAGTTGCAGGGTGTTGCTCCATGGGAGCACCAGGGAGCAGAAGATGAACAGAAGCCAAGATTCACTTAGAAACATCTGATCCAAGATAGAAGTGACTAAAACTGTTTGGGGAAGGTTTCTGAGTGGTCTAGTTGTGATGGTGCATGGAGGTCATGGAGTAAAGCCGGAAAGCTGTGGGTAGAGCTTTGTGCCATTTATTGAGTGTCGCACCATGCCTCATTTGCTCTGCCTTGTAGCCTGTCCCAAGGACAGGCCACCCATCACCGTGGTGTCTGGGGCCACTGCATGCAGCATACGTGGAAGTGCTGTGGTTCAGGGCTGTTAAAGCCAGAACTCATACTCAATCTCTTTCTATCACCACCATTACCCATGGGGCTATAATACTTTAGTCAGATTAGTAAGGTTTTAAACCACAACAAACCACTGAAGGACTTAAATTTTAACCCTTCTTTCCATCCAGAGATACTTCCGTAAGGATCTGTCCCTCCCCAGGGCTGCCACATTTGATCATTCACATTCAGCCCAGGGCTCAGCATGGTGCAGACTCTGACTTGTGCAAAGCTATGAGGTCTAGCACACCTCTTGCTTGCAGCAGGGATGTGATACTCTTAATAGGTCCTCTGACTCATCCTGTAAGGGTCCTGCAGCAGCCTCATTGGCATAGGAGTTACCTTCTTGTTTATGACATGAGGCAAATGACTTGGCTAAGGAAAGAAGCAAATGGTTTAAAGAGTGACCATGAGCATGTAGAAAGATGAGTAGTGGAACCAGGACATCTGATGATAATCCTTTTCATTAAACACTTTGGAAATTACTCCAGCTACAGCAGACAGGGAGGGGAGACAGCACTTACAGAATGACAGCCCCTTACATCAATATCACATACATGGTAGAGAAAAGAGGAATTTGGTTCTGGGTTTTGGGTGTTTCTTTGCTTTGTTTTGTTGATTTTGTTTTTTAACAAAAAACTTACTATCAGTATAGATGTGTAACCCAAGAAATGTCAGGAAGTTAAAACTAATTGCTAGAGTTATAATAGGATTATGAAGTATGAGAAAGCAACATAATTAGTTGTTATAAATGACATATTTTGCATATTTCATAGTTTTAAAATGTTTCCACTTTTAAAATTGTTTTCACTGGAATTCTTTGGTATTTGTCCCAGGTATAAAATGATCTTCATTTTCTTATTCTTTTCTTTTCTTTTTTTTTTCTAAACTCTGGTATTCCATGCCTGTAAGAAACAGCCTTTTCATTTTTGTGGCTACTATTTCTAAATTACTTTTTTTACTTCCCCAGAATAACTGACTTCTTTCCCCCATAGAACCAACTAAGAATCATTTTTAAGTGGTGAAATGTATCTAAAAGCATTTCTCGAGAGCTAATGCTCTCCCCAGACTCCCTGGTTTTCAAAGACTATCTGCTCCTCTAAAACTCTATGCTGCAGGGCATGTGAAGAACCGTAATTTTCGTTTCATATGGGTGTTGTCAACCATAACTGTCAAAGAGTATTGTGGTCAGTCAGCCCATAGCTTGTGGTCTCACAGATGGGTTTAAAATAAACTGCTGAACCAAGATAGCTACTCAAACAGTGCCTTTCATAATCATACCAGTTAAATATAGCAACATGTTTTTATGCTTCTCTGACACTGTTCTTTTTTTCATCAGTCATTCTTTTTTTTACCTACCAAGTTTGGAGGAACAGCTACTGTTTCAGATTCACTAGACTGAAAATTGAAACCTCCTACTTGCGTAGCAGATACGTTTGTGTGTGATTATGTAGTTATGGATATATGGATATATAAACACCCCAAGAGTGTGCTAAGTCTTTGGTCACATGTAAATGAGAAGTGGTGATAGGTGCACGTGTAATAGCACCTTGAGGAATCTTGCAGTAAAGTGTCCTGTTTTCTGTCCGCCTCTCTTGAACTGCTTGTGCTCCTTCCAGCTACTGCTCACCCCACCTTCCAGCACTACTTCTTGGGGTGATGGAAGCTGGGAAGCTTTGGATACATTTGCTTCACTCGTATCTTTGCATTACAATACCTGGTCATAAATCGATCATTTAACTGTCTCATTGCACTCTTCTTGTTTAACCTTTCTCTCACAGACATACTGTACCAGATATTCCATATTGATGAGCCATGCCAGAGGCCTGGCAGGATATTTCCAAAGGTTGTTGTCTCTTACCTCTTCTAGCTCTGGAAACTCTATCCCAAAAAATCAAACAGATCCAAATGCGGAAAGGATATTATTGATCCTTAACCCAGGAACTACATAAGTCCTTTTACTAGATGCCATCACAACGTAGTGGTGCCAGAAGGCACCACTTCATATTATTACAAGCATAGCCCCATAAACAAGACTAAAACAGGATTGTTTTTTTGGCCAGGATACTCCTTAGTTGTCAGATCTGGTTTATTCAGTATCATTGCCACTGTTCAACGCTCCATAAAGCAGCAATTTTAGCACATTCTGAGATGTACTGGGCTCCGAAGCTGAATGTGGTTTCCCTCAGTGAATTTGCAGGCAGAGAGATGAGCTGTTTTGGAAGATTTAAAGAAGGCTATCAATACTGAAAGAGGTTTGTTGGTTGTGGGATTTTTTTCCGTTCCTTTTTTGTTATGTGACTGTGTCTGTTACCCGCTCCTCCTTTTTTATCAGTGACCAGTTTATCACGTGTCCCATCATAAACATGGCCAGTACCTGGGCTACTGCCTCCAGAGGAAATGTCTTCATGTATCATGTACCTGAGAGCTCCTCACAGAGCAGGTAAGAAGATTTATTTTATTATGTTTCTTGGATGTAGATTTGCAGAAACGGGGCTGTCTGAATACCCTGTCGAGTAGATGTAAGAACCTCAGATAAACAGTTTGGATTAGCAAAGGAGGGATTGGGCTCTAACAGATTATTTCTCTCTGACTCTATAGGAATGTGTTTCTGAGCTGAGGCACTTCAATTTAGATGTCTAAATTGAGTTTCCCTTTCCCAATTTACCTATCTTTGCCAGTTCTAGTTAGCCTTTTAGATTTCTACTCTATATCTGGTAAATCTTCACCAAAGAACCAGAATGTGTTCTAAGTCATGGGGAGTCCCAGGTGAGGTTGGATGGGACTCTGAGCAACCTGATCTAGTTGAAGATGTATGTCCCTGCTCACTTCAGGGAGGGTTGGACTAGATGATCTTAAAGGTCCCTTCCAACCCAAAGCATTCTATGAATCTGCAGCTCTCAAGGTAAATGGGGTAACATTTTCTAAGGACTCAACATTAATTTAACACCGCCCCCTTTTGAAGTCAGTGCAGTTGTACCACATGTACACCGGCTGGCCTTCAGCGTGGGCCAGGTCTGGGATTTATTCCTTCCTGCTCCAGCACTGTGTCTTGTGATGAGCTAACAGACTGTCTCATGGGAGGAAAAATATACTTGAATACAAGCATTTCCAGATTCAGGTTCTATGTCATCCTTCAAGTTAGAAGCTTACTTGAAAATTTCTCAGCAGAAGAAGCTGTATCATATTTTAGCCATAAAAGTCTAAATGCCTATGGGAGTGCAAATGCCTTGTTCCCTTGGGCGCAAAACAAACTGGTAGTTAGATGCTATTAAGGTGAACTTTCCTGGTTTTGTTTTAGACCCAGCCCCTTGCAGAAGTCAGGATGAGACACTGAGGTTTGCAGGCAGTGGTCAGCACTTTGGGTTGCTATGTGACACGTCATGGTAGCCCCTGGTCCCTTGCTCTCCAAGGCTGAGTGACCAGAAACTGCAGTGACAGTAGCCCCTCTTGTCCCGTACATCCACACATTAGGGCAGCAAAGCACTCAGGGATGCTTATCTTCTGTTTCCTTCTGAGAGAGCAGTGCTTGTTCCCTGCTCCCTTACAGCCACACACCTCTCTCCAAGAGAGGTTTTTCAGACCATTTCCTTTCTCTCAGGCTTTCTCCGAGAGGGTGCATGCAGGGGCAGCAGGTTCCTACTGGCACTATTCGATATTGTGAAGCTCCCTGTGAACTATGTGGGTTTTTTTTTTCCTTTCCTGATAGCGTGGTGAAAAAGCATTTGAAAGAAACCAGCCAAGATCTAGGTTACAGATGAAGGCCATTATGCTGCAGTAACACAGGCCCGCTTTCTTTTTAGCCGAGAAGTTAATCCTTGGGGAGCTGTTATTTCGCTGGCAGCTCCAGCGGGAATGTTCACAGTGCTCCGTTTGGCTACTGACAGGCTCAGATAAGTGCTTTTTACAAGACTCCAAGCAGGGCTGAGCTATGGTATGCAAAAAATCCAGCCACACAAAAAGAAAAGATGTGTTCTCAAATTAACTAACGAGTTTTCTCTTGCTTTGGAGAATGATAGTGACCCAGTGGTCTATGATAAGATCTTAAAGCAGATGAAATAGTACTTCTACAACTTAGAGTCACTGGCTTGAGGCAGTGATATTGAGTTGATGAGAATTTCCTCTTCTATCTAGCCCTCTTTAAGATTTCTCTTGTGCTTGTGTTATTTAGCTCTCCTCACACTCTCCAGTGCAACAGAACTTTACGTAGCACTTAGGAACACATTTTCATAATAGGCAATGTTGAGCAGTCAGGTCAACCACTGTTAGTGGTCTTCTAAGCTAATTATTTTAAATTTTAGTGCAAAACTTATTAGTATGCTTTTTCATAGCCCTCTTTAAAAGAACAAATGCAGCCAACATGCTGTCTGAAACTTGTGGAAATGTGAGAGAGGGGCTCCAGTGCCTTAGGCTAAGCCACTTGCAAGGAGAAATGGGCACAAATTACTCCTTTTGTCTTTATTTATACTTAAGTACCATTAAAATAAATGTTGTTTAGATTACGAAGGCAAGCACTTAAACAGGAATTGCAGAATTCAGCTTGTCCCTGCACCACAGGATCTCATTTGACACTATGACGTGACTATTGATGAAGTGATACCCTTGTTTTCCCAAGGGACACCCACCCCGCCAGGTTCTCTGCTGAAAACACTATGAGTTTTTTGTTTAAGCATTGTAGACATTCATTCCTAAGTAAATCTTTCCTTATTCTTCATCTCAGTATTGCCATGTGACCTCTCCCATACAGCATTCCCCTCTCCATATAGGGTACATGCATTGTAGTCTATCCAGCAGCCTCACTGCATGTGAGCATCACTGATGCGATGCTGTCGAAGGCAGGAGCTTCACATGGGACAGTGGCCTCAACTCCTAAGTTGTGAGAAACCAGCAGCAGTCTATAACCAACAAAACACAGTTATTATTGGCCATTTGTCCTACTAAATTAAAATGAATTATGTACATGAAAGAGTCTTCAAGTAGAATATGTGAACTAATCTTGGGCAAAGATCTGGCAACCATGTCAACAACTCCCAAGGAACTTCCATAACCACTGGAACCCTGACATTTCTCAGGTTCTTTGAAAATTGTGAAAATTAGGAGGAGAAGAAGAGACAGGTATTCTGCCAAGTAACCTACAGCTTAGGCTGGAAAGTAGGGTGTATGGTTTTGAACTTGCTCAGCAGAAGTGAGAATTGAATCTGAGACCCTGCAAAGACTGTAGTTATTAAATTCCTCTATAGAAGAACCCTGTTGCAGCCATTTTTTTTGTGCTAATGAATGCAATAACTGACAATGTTTTGCACATAGTAGGCATGTACAGGATGTTCTGTGAATACACATACTGGATCAGATCCCCCTTGGTGCATTGTAACTGGAGGGACACCTCATTAGGTATTTTCATTCACTCATAGGCATTTGATAGAAAAATGATTTCTCAGCCTGTTTGATATTGAATCCCACCTATATTTGCTGAGATACAGACCTTTGCTTGTAGAAATTGAAACTTCTATAGTATTATATCCATAGGCTAACATAAAAGAGAAATTTTTTTAATTATTTTTTTTAATTTTTTTGAACTTTGGTGTCTAAATTCTTCCTAAGATCTCAGTTTACACAGGATATGGACCTGTCCCTCTTTGCGTTGGTTATCTATATTGTAAAGATGATGATTATGATAATATAATTATGTATTATCTAGAATAACTACCTTGCAGAGGTATTGGGAAGAGTACATTAAAATATTATATTCAGATGACTACAGGAGTAGAAGACTATTTACTCTTAGATAAAATATGATGGCTGGGGAAATGGCCATTCTGTAAGTAAGATAAGGCACAATAAAGCAACACATTCTCCAGGTTCTACTCTGGCACCTCCCTTCTACTTATTGTGTGTCTTCCAAAATGTGTAACAGAACAGAGAGTTAAAATGCAGAGATGAAAAGTACTGGTATTTCCTCTTGTTTCACATGGAGCATTCCCTTAATAGCTCACAGCAAGATAAACAAGAGAGAGGGAGAAGTCAGCCAGTAAAGACAGACCTAACTGCAATGATGCAAAGCAGTCAAAAAGTTATTAAACAGGGAGGAATTTTTAACAGTACAAGTCAATTAGCAAGACTTTGTTTCACAACTGGATGTGTCTAAAATGTACACACATACACACATTCAAGCACACATAGATACAGTGGTGGGACTGAAAAAGCCACACTAAACTGATGTCTGTGACATAAGTGGAAAATCACATAAAACCATGAACTGAGAAGGTTCATATAGATGAATGGATCTTGCAGAAAGCAAACTCCTATCTCCTTCCACGTGGTAGCTTTCTCCCCAGCTTGGCCAAACACCATGTCTGCTTTAGTCTTCAGTTCCTATTTGAGTAAGGATGGGATGCATAGCCAACAACTGCCACGTGAATGATGTGTGGTAAAAATATATACGTAACCCAGATGCCATTTTCTCACTCTCTTTTTGAGGACTCTTAGGCATTGGAGTAAACATTTATTCTAAACAATGCAGGAGGAATGTGACTGCTCAGCAATGCCTAGGATTAGTGGGGAAGCCTGGTGTATATCTTTAGTTACATTAAAGAAATACGTGATAGGAGAAGTATGTTTTGACAAGGATAATGTTATTAACTGTGCAAAGATTTTCTTCTTTAACCCTCCAAGAGGTTTCTGGGTGATTTTTGCATATTATATGAAGTAGCACTGCTTGCCACACCAGCACAGTTTCCAAGTCATGCTATGGTGCCAAATGTGCTGTCTTAAAGATAATGGATAAAAATCAGTGCTCTGCTTACTGAGGAGGCCAGATCATCAGCTGCAGCAGGATGGCAAATCATCATTACTGTCACTGAAGGGGCCTAAAATGAGACTTAATGAGGCTCTATCTTACAGTCATTAGCATTACCATAATAATTGTCACAAAAGCTTTTGTTAACTGTTATGCACTGGACAGATTCATCCAAGATTAATGAGCTCCTGTCTGTTTTGAGTCATTTTAGTTGGAGTTATCTTTGCCTCCTGACTACACTCTCTTGTGTATGTTGGTTTGAGTTGCTGAAAGACTGATCCGTGCCAGTCTGGCTGAATTTCCTGACACTTTGTATGATTCCTGTAACTGAAGGCAAGAACTCCTGATTCATAAAAAGAAAGTTTGTGTATAACCCTATTCAACTATGCAAAGCATTTTCATTTTCTATTTATTATACACCCTGGGTTAATTCTGTCTGTTCTTAATATCCCTTTAGTTAAAGGAGATGTTTCTACTCTTTTGATTTTGTAATGATCATATCCCTGTCCTTTAATTTGTCTACCACTTGTTGTCCACTTGAGACTCTCCTCCTGACTGTAGCTGTCAGTCCATGAGGACAAACACTCCATAGGTTGGGGGACCACAGTGTGAACTGGGTGCTGTGGAAGCAGCCAGAAAGTTGTACCTCTGGACTTCAAAGAACAGAGGGCAGGAAAAGCACCAGAGAGGTGGTAACAAGAATAAGAAGATGAACATTGCCTCCGTAGCTGGGCAGGCACCACAGTCATCTTAGGTAGTAATGTGCATTTGCTGCATCAACAGCTTGTAATTTTTCTCTGTAAAGCTCTACTCCCTCTCATCTCCTAAAAGCTGTTGTTCTGCTCTTGTTGGAATTGCCTCTCATTCCTCTGGCCTTATCTATTGTGTTATGCCAGCTGCATCTATGAAAATACTCTCCCCCTGATTCAACCACATCACTCCATTCTCAAGTCTTTAGACAGTTTCTGTGTTGCTAAAGGCTTGAGGTCTAGACAATTTGTTTCTTCTTCCCACAGAGTGGTTATGGGCCTTTATCATTCAGTAGATTTTTCAGATCTTGGAAACTAGCCATAAATATGCAAAGTACCAAGCTCAGAAAAAAGCAGAAATCAGTTTTAAGTTAACCAAAATTCAGCTAAAGGACTCAACTAAATACAAAGCAATTTTTTGAACTGCATGTGCTGCACTGGGACGGGTTGTTTGCACAAAATCTAGAATATAATCACAAAGTCCATATATCTAGAGAGACCTTCCTTGATTCTCTGGGGACTTTGGATGGACACACCACCTTTTCAAGGAAATTCATGCATTAATTCAGCTCAGGAGTAGGCATACTGAACAAATGGATGAATTTCTGTCACTCAAAGATGCACTCAAGTGTCAAGATGCCTATTACTATTTTTTTAATACAGTATTTCTCTGATGAAATTCTGGAATCTATGTTATTTAGAAGGTCTGACAAGATGATAAAAGTGCTTTCTTCCTGCATTAAAATCTACATTTATTTTTTTTTGATTAATATGAACCTTCAGGTTCTTGAATTTATTATCTGCTACTTTGGTTTTATTTTCTTCAGTTGGCACAACTATAATGCAAAGTAGAACATTGTGTGTATTGGGAGTAATCTAAGTGGAAAAAAACCAGCAAACTCCAGGATACTTTTGCGAGTCACATGTATCTATATGGCTTTTTCAGTAGAAAGGTGGATAAACTTGGCAGTTTAATCCCATTAGGAGTTAAGTTTTTTCCATATGTCCTGGTTTTCCTGAAAAGAAGAAAGAAAGAAAAACGTTAATCTGTTTTTTACATGCTTTCCCCCATTTGTTTGGCAGGATTTTGTAATGTGAGGAGACACAATGAGCCAAATGCATGCTTAGAACTGCAGAGGTCACACCAGGCCTTACCTTGGTTCATTAAATTCCTATAAATATCCAGCTATCCTTTGGTTTTTGTTTTTATTTTCCCTGCAATCACATAGTATTTCCTTTTCCAAGATGTGTGGGGTTTTTTATATATATATATATATATAAAAATTATTTTTGTTTATCATCAAAATGAGCACTTGTGAAGTGCAGTGTTGGTAGGCTGCTCCTTTCCCACAACATGAATGAGATGGTGCCCATTAACAACTTAAGATACTTGATCCCAGTCTGCAAATCTGCTGGTATTAATATGAAGAGAATGTAGATCTGTGCAAACAATGGCATTTAGTGTTTCTGATACCTCTTGCAAAAATTAATTTAAAATCCTTTTATTGAAAATAAACACAGAACAGGGCCACAGGATCATGCAGGCTGTGGCATTTTATATACAAATCATATCCTGTGCTCCAGGGAAAGGGTTGTTATGGAATCCTATCTCAACTCAAATCAGCAGGAGATTTATCACCAGCTCCAAGAGTCTGGGTTTCACCTATGCTGTTCAATACAATCAGTGGGTGAATGACCTGTTCTCATGAAAGCTAAGTGACAGTGGACAAGCATTTTGTTTTATTTTCCTAGTTCCTAGTGACAAGCCTATCCTTGCCAATAGGATACTGAATGGGGTCTTGAATATGACACTAGGAACTCAAAATCATGATCCCATCTCTAAAATGGACCCTTTCACAGAATTGTTAGCATGAGCTGTTATGTTCATAAAAGTCTAAAATTAAAGGTTTAATGGTTTTATTATCTCACAAGTCTGTTGCAGATCACCAATATTTGTTATGTTTAGTGACTAACATTAGTCTGAGTACACCGTTTCTTCTACTTTTCTCACATAAACATTCTAGCTGAAACAAAATTAACATGTCTATCATGTCCTGAGGCTGGGTTGCAATGCTGTAGATGAACCAAAAGATTTGTGCAGGCACTGAAAGAAGGAAGGAGTTGTCCTTTATGACCATTTATGACTAAATATGCAACCATCCCCAATGTGATGGGCTGGGAACTTAAGCTTCTGAAGTTATCTGCTTAGGTTCCTGCTGAGCCTGGCTTACTGGCTGGTGTGGCCTGGCTTCATATTACATAGGGTCATGGGAAATTTGGCCAACATCACTAGTCAAATCTGAGTGACACTGAAGATCATTTGAGTGCCAGGGTTTTTCAGGCTGGGGCTTGAAAAGTGTGGCTGCTAGGCTATATTTGTTCCAAAGTTATAATTCATTAAAAAAACCCAACCAAAACCGAATACCAAAACAGTATCCTTGTGAAAAAGGGGGTGCTTGTGTCATAAACTGGACAGGAGATTGAGTATACAAAATTGTACAAAAAAGAGTATGAAGAAAATTGGCTAAAATTGTTTGTATAAATGAAGAGAAAATGAGTTTTGCAGTGAAAATATCAATTAAATTCCTCCCACATACTGTTTAAGATGTGGTATCAGGTTCTTCAGCAGGTTTAAATTTCCATTTGTATGGTTCTCTTGCCTAGTAATCATTAAGGAATTTTAAACCAAAAAGGAAACTCATGGCCACACATTTGTTTCTTCTTCTAGACTATATATATTAGAAAAGCATTCTGAAAATAGTTATCTGTTCTTTATGATATTAAAATAGCTACCATTATTGGTCAATGCAGCTATAAAGTTTGATAAATAAATATCCCTTTGATGTGTTCATTAATGACAAACTGATTCTTCTTCAACTTGCTTTTTCATCCTGAGTAATTTACTAGTAACCCTGGCTGAACTACCTAGAGTTATGTCTATCTTGTTAGTTTCAAATTTAAATGCAGTGGAAAGTTTGGTGTTTTGGTATTGTATGGAATGTAATTTGAATTTTCAGTTAATTTACATTGGCTTCTATCTCTGTGTGGAGTTTTTAAAAGGAACCCAAACCTGCATTAAGCCAACTAAGAATAGAAGCTGTGACTCAAAAGGCTTTGAAATTAAATTGTTACATTAGGAGTGTAAGGACTATTTTTAAATGAAAGGGGAAAAAAAAAAAGAGAAGCGTTAAGACATAGTCATCAATCATCAAAATGATTTTCCAGTATGAAATAATTAGCCAAATCTAGAACAAGGACAGAGTTCAAAATGAGATATATGCCCTAATATGCAATGGATCACAGTGTGAGGTCTCTGCAGCCCCAACTGTAAGTTATGGGTTCAGTCCTAATATAGAATATCACGGTGGTCTGCCACATCATAACCTGTTATAACTGCCACGCTTATGGATAACCATTAATGACAATTCCATTTTGCAAACAAAATTTTTGAGTGGTTCTGGGTAGGTTGGGTTTTGGGTTTTTGTTTTTGTTATTTTTTCTACTGTTTCAGAAGTTTATGGTTAAGATATTCACTTCAGCTGTTGGAAATCTGGATTTAGGTTTATGCCCTGTTTGATTTGGAACAAGAATTTGGACCAAATCAACCGTAACCTGGATATTTTTGTTCTAAATTCTGACCGTCTCATCTTTTACTCTTCCCTGTTGAAGCTGTTCTTTGTATGTGACAGTAGACACAGTTCTGTAGCAGTGGAGTATCTGACGGATAAGAAATCCTTTTCTGCCTTTCTTACTTGGAAACATTTAAATGGAAAATCCATCTCAGGCTTAAGGAAAATTTTCTTAGAACCAATACCTTCTCAATTAAATGGGTTGGCACTGTATAATAAAAATTTCTAGCAAGTGATATTTCAGGGTCTGCTGTTAAATTGTTGGCTACGAACCCCAGAAAGTTTCTGATTTTACCACCTGTTTTTCTGTAAACTGGATAACTGAACTCCAATAGTGCCTCTTTCTGAAGTGAACTAATAATTCTTCAAGGGAAGCTCACTTCAGTATGAACAAAGCGGTAGGGTCTGGCTCCCAGCTTCTCTGTGGCTCAGCTTACCAGTCTGTCACACTGTAACATAAGAAGAGCTGTGAATCTGTTTCTAAAAATGTTGACATCTTACAAATGAAGGATATACACAGAAGATCTGAAGTGATATCTTTGTGTGAAGGACTAGTCCTGTGAAGTCACCAAAGACAAGATTTCATCCCTACCTGTAACTTCATTCAGTGCTGCTATTAAAATAACAGATCTGTTCCTTGAAAAGGGAATTCTGTAGGAGAAGTTAGTTGCTATTAGTTTGTCTTCCTTACAAACACTTTAATAACCCTTTGCCCTTGTCTCTGCAGTCCTCCCTTTTATCAAACTGTCCTTTGAAGTCCAGCAGTTTCTGGGCTCTGCATTTCTCCATTCAGAGTTGATGCTGTTGAGTCCCCTATATGTCACCCTGGGCTATTAGGAGTGCAGTTTGGAGCAACTCAGGAAATAAAAACATCCCTGCAGAGCTAGAAGCATACAACAGCAAAGCTATACATGCTTCTCTCTCACTTCTCACTGTCTCTCACTCCACTGGTACTACCTGGAGCATACTCAGAGCTCCCGCAAGACTCCAAAATTCTTGTTTGATTATTCCTGGCCACTTTGCTCTGGCAGTAATGGATGATGATCAGAGTTTGATGGAGGAGACAGAACTAAGTTCCCCTGATATTTTCCATTTAGCTTCCATTTAGATATTACATAGTTGCTTTCACTACTGTTCTGTGCACATATATATGTGCCTCTTTCCCCTCTTAACCTTACGTTTTCTTTCTCATCCTCTTACTATTGATACTCATTGTCCAGGATGTGATACCATTAATCAGAAATATGGAAAGCAGACCATGAAACTGTAGAGTTTTGTACCACTTTATGTCTCTGTATCAAACTCATTACAATTGTACAAATAATTTCTAACCTGATGAGATCTCTCTTTAGGAGTTTGCTGAATTTTAGTTTGGGCTGTGACCTTAACAGATTTCATGACTAGAAACATGAGGACTGAGAACACCATTTCATTTGGGGGGGGGGAACCCTCAGTCTCAGCTCACTCAGTTTAGACTTAGAGCTAAGGTCACCTCTGCTATGACTTTCCTAAATGGGTACGTTTGTCCCTTCATTTCATCTTAACTGATTTCATGTCCTCTGTTCTATTCAAAAGTGACTCTTTATTAGAAAGAAAATAGCTGCTTTAAATATACAGTAACTTTGCTGTGACACTGACACTAAACATTGCTGTAATGTAGAGGGCCAAGCAAATTATTTTTAAAGCAAAATTATTAAACTGTAATCTTGCTTAATCCTTCTATAAACATTTGGGGAAGAAAAATATGCTTTAATCTTGTTTCAGTTCTACATTTTTTTGGTGAATAATCTGTGAATAATTCACGTTCCAGATGCAAAGTATTACTGAGGTATTATGATAAGACTAAGGAAAATACAACCAAAGATGTATTTCATTTAGAAGGTTGTGTGTTTGTTTTTCAAAATAGAGGCTTTGATGCCACCACTCATAAAATGTTAGGGAGTCATCTTGCTTTCAGTCCACCTGCTCATAATGGTTTGAACTACAAGCCCTGTTCCATTAGAGGCAGTATCAGGGTTATATCAATGTTGCTGCATTTCATGTCCAAAGATAAAATAGTTTCAGTTGTGCCACCTTTTGACAACAAACTCTGCAGCTACTGCAAATGAAAACTTGCTGAGTGGATCTGGGTTTGTTTATTTCTGCCTCACAGGCATCTGTTCTTTCTCCCAGGTTCCCTGATGTTGTCTGCCTTCATGCAGCATTAAAACAAGTCAATAAGATGTCTAAATGTTTGATACATAAAATACAGTTGGGCCATACCAGACATGTCTCCTCCTGAGCTGTGGTTCAGAGCTATGTGTAGAGCATAATTTAGTTATAATTTTATTAGTAGAAGTTGGCCACTGTTTTTCTCTAGGACTTTAAGATGTTGAGTTGTGTAGCCTTTGCCACTAGGTCCTACACATGTTGTTGTCCTGCCTGGCCAGTCTTGTCTCTGAATCGTTGAAATATTCCTTATTTATATGTGTTAATCATTACATGGAACTACAGAAAAATTGTTCTTTCTAGGTGATTAGCTCAAGATGTTTTGACTTGACTGCCATATAAAACTTAGGGAGAACAGACTGTAAGAACCAAAAACCACGCAGCCAGCAGAGAAATTAGATTAAAACTATGTCTAAGAGAAATCTTCATAAACATCTCCTATTACATCTTTGCTTATCCAAAGATTTGGAGCAGAAGCCTGGCCTCAGTGAAGTGAATGGAAAATCTCCAATTTCTGTCAAGAAGGGCCAAGGTTTTATTCCAAGTCTGTGAAATAAGCCATAATTAACCTTCCAGCATGGGTGCCAGATTCCATGTCACCACTTGCTTCCACTTTGTGAATTTAATTTTAGTGAAAATCTGTACAAAACTTAAGAGGCATTTAAGGAACAGCCAAATGGCTTTCTCCCTCTATCACTTCCTCTTATATGCCCAGTTAATTTAGAAAATGTGCCCTGCTGTCTTCCATAATTTCCTCTTGTAAGAAATGTTAAAGACCCTACATTAACTTAATGGCAAATTCTTCTTGTTCTTACTTGCTCTTCTTTTATGTTCTGATTTGAGGATGCTCCACAACTCACAACACTAATTGATGGTCATTAATTATTTAAAACTTTGCTTTATTCCCTGAATTAAATTAGCTCCCTTTCTCCCCCTCATAAATAAATGATGGTTTTAATTGTCTTTATATAAATATTTTTTTTTAGTTCAGGTCAGGAGCTCTTGCTGGATGTTCAGTATGCATTTGGACTGCCATTCTACCCAAAGTATGAAGAACAATTTACTCTGGAAGAAAAGAGCCTCTCCTTGCAAATCATGCAGTATATCTCCAACTTCGTAAACTCTGGGTAAGCGTGTGATGTTTAAGAATGTTTATCATTGGGGAGGGGGTGAGGTGTAGAGGGAATGTAGCCCTGATCCTGCCCGCACTTAAGTAACCTCCGCTTCCTCTAGCAGTTTGCAATCCTACAGAGGGAGCTTTGGTCAACACTGCTGGAAAGTCATGGCCAAGTTGTGAAGCAGATACCAAATATTTGTAGCATTACATTTAGCTAGAAGTAATAGGAGTTTTATCTCCATGGAGCCACTGCAAATTCTACTTAAATATATGGGGGCTAAAAAAGGCTTTGGTGGTGTTTCCAGAGCTTGGTTGTAGGACCCCAATTCTGAAGTCTCTTGGCTAAGAATTCCCTTATTCCCAGAAGAAAAGGAAAAACATATGAAGACATAGGGCACCTTTTACTAACTACTCTGTGACTAACTCTCAGCTTTACTGTGCTGTGGCCATGCTTGCGAATGAGGAGTATCTCCAGAAAGCTAGTGTAGCAACTGTGACTTTAAGTGAGTTTAGAGTACTTTGGGTTGCTTCGGACCAAGGGCTGTTGAAGATGTTCATAAGCCCGTGTCTATACAGGTTCTGTGTACTCGTGCCTTAGTCAGTGAACCAGCCTAAGGTGTTACTGTCAGGTGAGGCACCGTGAATGATTCACCAGTGTGGACTGAATTTGAGCCTTGCTGGTTAGAGTGACTGGACACAATTCCTTGGACTAGCTAATCTCCTTCTGTATTTTACTGTTCATGTAATGATTTTCTAATGATAATTTCTCAATTCCCTTAGAAATCCAAACTACCCTCATAATTTCTTGAGAAGAATGTCAGGGATGATGCCCATCTGGCCTATGTATCTTCCAAATGATGATGGTGATAACTACAAGGAGTTCACTGTTTCCTTGCCGACTCTTAAAGGACTAAAAAAGGCAGACTGTTCCTTTTGGTCTGATTATATCAGAAGACTAAAAGCATCCACAGGTGAGCAGAGTTTTTCTTGTCATTAAAACCTAAATTCTCTGCTTAATGTTTTCCTCTGTCTGTAGTTCCATTATGTCAGTGTGGAAAAATGGTTTTTAAGAAATTAAACACCTTGCATTGTCCAGAGTATATAGTTAAGATTCTTCTGTGACTGAAAAGGTGCAACACTAAGCAAATTTATTCTATAGCAGATAGTGTGTAATAAAGTTTCATTGTCCTGGAATTAGAGCTACAGAAATCTTGCAGTGATGATAGACGATATGACGAAACTATGTCTTCTAATACTTTGCTCTCTGTTTGCGTCATAATATAGACTTTGACTAAACTGAACTAGGTGTAGTCTTCTGTCTACTGGAAGCACCTACCACGAGAATGTTGAGAGTCATACGACTTAAGAGGAGCACAATAATTCATATCCCATGTAAAGTTATAACTGAGGCTTTAGATATATCTCATTATGGATCCTGTATGCTTTAACTTCATACTAGATAATTTTCTTTGGGTTTTTTTATAGCTATGCTGGTTATGCCCCTTATAGTCCTCCTTTGTCTTCATAAATTTTCATGCAGCTGTGAGAGTCCTTCAGTCTTTTCTTGCTGCTTAGTAGGGCAGTAAGACCAACTCTGATGAGATTTCAATCTGCTGCTCTGTTGTGAATACTCAATTTATTCTGGTAAATGAAACTCCCCTCATGTCTGTGTATCTTGTAAATAAATTTGGATAGCCTTGAGAAAACAAACCCATCCCTTTTTGGCAGCCAGAGATGTTTTGAATTATTCTTGGAGGCCTGCAAGCTTACAAGTTGTTTTTTTATGTCTTAAGGATTCATCTTCACAGCGAACAGAGTCAAGGCCCTTCCTGCACTGGGGGGCAGTTGCAGTTCTGGGGACAAAATGTGCTCTCCAAGACACCAATCTATGCAGGCTATCTATGCCTGACAGACCACATGAAATGGACTGAGGTTGATTTTTGAGTGACACAAAACTAGAATGTCTCAGAACCATGAAGTTGGTGGTTCTAATATAAACACAAAGCATCAGTGCTCTTGTTCAAGAGCCAGCCTGAATCATTACTCATAGGCTTTCTTCAAAAGTGGACTCAATATTTTGCTACAGGCCTTTTCATCAGTTTCCTGGTGTCCCTCAATGTCTTTCAAGCTCAAAGGGAGTATTTTGATCTCTCCAATGGCTTTCTGCTGGTCAAGATAGTCCTAATTTGCAAAGCTTGGTTCTGATGTTTAAACAGTCCCGGGTATAGCTTCTAGATCTTTTGGGACTTCATCTTGCAGCATTATGGCTGTGTAATGCCAGGCCAAATTGAAGTCACAGCTCTGGTAGAACAGTTGTTGACCAAGCACCACGGACAGAGGCTGTTCCCAGCATTTATCAGAAAATCTCCCCAAAAGGTGGGAAAATATCTACCAGGACAGGTTGTTTTTGAGGTTTAAAAATGGCATAAGAACACAACAATATTTTGCATGGGTCAGTCCAATGGTCTGCCTTGCTCAATATCCTGTCTTTATCAGTGGCCAAACCCCAAATCCTTGAATGTTAAACATAAAAATTCAGAGAGGAAGAGAAAAACCACACTGAAATAATTCACAAAGACGACTCAATTTTTTGAAAACAAGCCACACAGTGTGAGACTTATGGAGTATAGATTGTCAAGGGAAAGGTTTAAAAACTACATGTCAACATGTTATTCTGCAAGCAGAAGTGAGTACCCTGCCTGCTCTTCAAGCCAATATTTGCTTCACCTCAGCATCATGGCAAGGCAGCTACACAGTTAACTTTTACTAAATTCCATCTCATAGGAACACTGGCTTGTCACCTTGCTTTGATAGTCATCTTTAATCTTATCTCACCCTGGAATACTGTAACTTCTCATATGACTTCTACTTAAATAGGCTCATTTCTGCTCCAGACCTCAGCATTGGCTTATAACTTACAGAGACTCATGCTGTGGGTCTCCTGAGACAATATGACCCCACTTCCTTGTGGAAAAAAAAGATTCATAATGTTCATCAGCTATAAGGATAGTATGAACTTCAGATGCTGATGGCTGGATACCATCAATTTTTTGAGAGGAGGTTGTGGCCAAAAGCCATGCCAAAGCAGTGTCAGTCCACCAGCACAAGTTCATCACTTCAAGTGCTTCCAAAAATCAGGTTCTGCAGGAGTAGACAAGTGACAGTGTAGAACGTCTTCAGTTGAGAGAACAGAAATGGTTACTTTTTTTTATTTTTATTTTTTAAGTCCCTAAGCATCATGTTACTGCTTCGTTGGTGTGCTGCCTTGCACCAGAGCTATCTCACTTACTTCCCTTCAGAGCCGAAGCACTGCACCTCTCTTGTTACCTGACTGCTCCAGACTCTGATTCCAGAGTGCTGCCAGGCTGTCATATGAGATCCTGGCATGATGTTGGATACTAGATTTGAGAGAGCAATGCTGGAAACCATTTTTGGGTGATGTATTGTGCACTCCGTCCTAAAGGGGAACTATCTGTCAGTCAGCTACTGTGAGATCCAAGCTAACAGATACTTAATGGAAAAAAGAGCAGTTTCCTGCCTTTCAATGACCATAGATCTTCAGTGATGGTGTCTTCTGGATTGTGTGATAACACTCTTCATTCTGACTGCTAAGTCTCAGTTGTTGTGAGTTGCAATTTGTGGCCTCATGCCAAGTAGATGGAGTTTAAAAGTGTGGCAACAAACGGCATTGCTAATGAAACAAACCAGTTTTCAAGTCCAACTGCAAAGCCGTAGGGGGTCTGTTCTGATGCAATCTCAACCAACTGATGAATCCTGTTTTGTCCATCTCACATCTTCCTTTAGATCAATTAGCTTTCCAGCTTCATACATTATCTGTAATCTGTAAGCATAAAACCCAAAATATATTTGAACAAAACGGAGATGATCTGGACAAACCAGTGATCATAAAATCTAACTGCAGTTGGCTTTTCAGAACTTTTTATTGATCCCTAGTTTCATAGAATCATAGAATGGTTTGGGTTGGAAGGGACCTTAAAATCATCTGGTTCCAACTCCCCCTTTCATGGGCAAGGACATCTCTCACTAGACCAGGTTGCTCAAAGCCGCCTCCAATCTGGCCTTGAACACATCCAGTGATGGAACATCCACAGCTTCTCAGGGTAACTTGTTCCAGTGCCTCACTACCCACATAGTGAAGAACTACTTCCTAATTTCTAATCTAAATCTACCCTCTTCCAGTTTTAAGCCATTACCCTTCATCCAAGCCCTTGTAAAAAGTTCCTCACCAACTTTCTTGTAGGCTCCCTCTAAGTACTGGAAGGCTGCAGTAAGGTCTCCCCAGAGCCTTCTCTTCTCCAGGCTGACCAACCCCAAGTCTCTCAGCCTGTCCTCATAGGAGAGGTGTTCCAGCGCATGTTCACAGCCATGTGAAAAACCTTGACTTAGAAATGTCAAATTAAGGCTATCTAGAGGGTCAAAGCATAATATCTTAGACCCCAAGTCTCAGTCCAACAGAAAACTGAGTTAATCCTAAATTCATAAATTGCAGTTTCTAGGATAAAACCTCTCATATTTAGAATCTCTTGGAGAGCTGAAGTTATATGTCTTTTAGGTTATTCACTACTGGGTCTAGAAATTGTTGTGTATATATGCTTAACTGTTACCTGCAATTTTCCTTCCATTTAGTAAAAATACCATTCAAGTTGAAGTAGGTGTCTCATTTTGTGATCAGACTGCAATGTTTAAGGATGGAATGTACCTTTTGTTCCTGGCACATAACTGAAACGTACATTGTTGTAAGAGAAGATAATTTAACAGAAGTCATGAATGCAATGATTCTTTGTGACATTTACTGGTAGTGCCTTCACAAATTATGGAAGAAAGTTTGAATATGTTTTGTTGCAGATGATCTATAAGTCTGTTGAAGTTTTATTTGAAACCACTTTAAGTTGGCATTTTGGTGTGTGTATGGGGGGGCAGCTTACCTGGGGAAGTATGAAAGTGACAGTGCTTGAAAAGGCTTGGATCTAAGTAAGTGGAGTTCCCATGGCTGCATTTCAAAGACATGCTTTATATTCTGAAGTACAATGGTTTCCATAGGAAACATCAAAATGAGCAACAAGAAGAGTGGCCATTGTGGAAAAAAAGCTGTGGATAGCTTTTGCCAGGGAACGTGTTAACAACTTGAAATTCAGTGAAAAACAGGAGCTCCAGAATGTTTATTCATATTCAGACAGTATGTCTGAATGCTAAAATTCCCCTTGCATAGCGTGGTGGACTAACAGTGAGTCCCTTTATAAGGGGCCTCACTGCATCCCAAACAGGTAAACTTGGATCCAGTCTACATCTCTTACTCATCTAACTGGTATCTAAATAGAGCCAGTCCTCCCAAACTAAGTGCCTCTGTAAGCAATGTTACGAGTGGGAAGAAGCAGATACCTTTAGTGCCTTTAAACTGAAATCTTGTCTGCCTGACCCACATGCCTAAATTTAGACATCTAGCCATACTTTGTGTCCAAGTTAGCCAGACTAGACCCCACCTATAGAAAATTCAACTTCTGTCAAAGCTGAATCCTTCTCAGTTAGCTCCAAGACACCAAATGTAGCCACACAAGAGTCCAAATAAAGCATCAGTGTTCATAGTTCAGACTTGAATCAAGACCAAATCAGGATTGTAGTGGTTAGCATTCATCTTTTACCCATTCTATTCACACCTTCTTTTTGGAAATCTCCACTAGAAAACAGATTCCTTTAGTATGAGGGACATCTGTGCAGAAATAAGAGCACTCTGGCTAGGATAAATAAAACAAACACGGTCAGCACACTTTCTTGGCACAGTTTGCTGTTGAGGCAACTGCACTGCCACAATAGGCTGAAAGGCTAAAATCAGAGAAGGTAAAGAAGAAGGAAGAGATCTAACAGAGGTGCGTGCTTGGGGCTTTACATATTCCAGACAGATATAAATAATGTTCCTCACACTTTCTGCCTGGTAGGTAAGTATCAGGAGATAATACAAAAGGGAGAAAGTCTGGCACAAGTGGAGCACCAATACATTCATTCCAGTGAATTCCAGTTATTTAAAGGACGCTGGAAGTGTACTTAATTACCATTAGGCGATCTGCCATTCTCTACAGAATTTTGCAAATGAACAGCAAACTGAGAAAAATAGCTTCCTGAACATTTATAGCTGCATAAAAAAGCTCTTAGGTGTCATTAACAAAGTACACCTTCTAGCTTCCTGCATCAAAGTTATGACATTTATTTTAATCTTAATTATATTGCCTTTTCAGTAAGTGGAAGTAATGAAGAGACAACTGCAGAAAACAGCCCTACTGAAGCTCCCAGTGAAGGAACTACTTCCCAGGAGAATCAGCCACTGGGAGACAAGGTGGCTTACAGCAGATAGAAAAATCACAGTGCTATTGGATGGGTTTGTCACACAAGATCAACAAGTTGCTTCCTTTAGTTAACTTTCCAAACAAGTCAATTAGTCCTTCCAAGAAAGTAGTTTTTCAATAAAATTTTAAATACAGCACAAAATAAGACTTACAGCTATTATTTTAGGTACGAAGAAAATGTAATTTGAAAAATGAAGTATCAATAAAAACTGCAAAAACAAACCTAAAATACTTGGCCTTCATTTCTTGGAATTACACATATGCCAACACACTGTAGTACCACCAGTCAGAAAATATGCACATTGAAACTGTGAGAAGTCCCTCAGCTGATAAGGCTCAGATTTGCTAGATGTCATATCTGACTTGTTTTTTTTAATTACTCATCCTACCACGAGCTGTTGGTAGGAGTGGAGCCTGGTTCAGCATGCTGGAGAAAATTAAAAAGCATCAAGATGGGAAGGAGTTGAGTCCAGGAAGAACAATGTAAGAATGGAATAAGAAGTATGCATTGAGTATGCTCACATGAAGTCGTGCACATGCTCATGCTATATTCAGCTCACGGTGACATGTGAAAATATGTATAAGACCATTTGGGTAAAGTACATACATAGTACAAATAATGAATAATTACTATACATTTAATAATAATATAAAACATATGTTAATTAAAGCTTAGAATATGCACATTTATCTTTTGTAAGAAGGTGAGATACAGAATAGTTTTGGAAGCATAAGGAGAAGTCCACTGTAGGATATCTCTAATGGCTCTGAAGGAAGTTTGGGTTATGTTGTTAATTCATTGCTGGGATCATTCGGCAACAGATAATCCTCAATTGACAGTATTTCACTGTCATGATTCAGTGAATCAGTATATCACACACATGACTATGGCACTTGAGAACAAAAAGTGAAATCAAGGTTGCCCTGAAACTAAAAGCAAAATTTCCATTGATTTCCATAGGACACAAATTTCTGTGCAGTGTTGAAATTAATAAAACAACTCTTGCTGCTTGGGATCTTTGCCAGTGCATGAGCAGTTACTTCTGTCTGCCATGTATCTAGCTTTCCAAAGACTTTACCTAGCTAGAAAAATAATTGTGCAATAGTTTTTATACTTACATCCTGTACAATAAACAATTAAAAGAACAAAAGAATCAAGAAGCTTCTTAACTCATTAAATATAAAAAAGTAGAGATGGAGAAATCAATCTGTGTTTTCCATCATTATCTTTACCTATACTAACTGGTAATGAAAAAACAAGAAAATATTTAAGAACTTTTTTTAAAAACCCAAGATTTTAATCATATAACTCAACAGAGGATTCTTTCTTTGCAGTAACTATAAATGCAGCAGTTGTGATTCTTTGGCCAAGACTGGCTTTAATTTTTCCTCTTTCGAGACTGATTCTGGAAATTGATGTCTAATAGATTATATTTAAAACTTAACACAACCTGCCAAAACCTCTTATTTAAATAACAGGTAAAATTCTACATGTATCCACATATGCAGACAGTCATGTACATACCTCCAGCCCTGGGAAGACCCAAAGCTGAGCTACAGCAATTTATATTTATTTAACAGTGAGTTGGGTTAAATAAAAGTGGGTTTCTCTAGTTCTGTCACCTAATTTCCACAGTGGCAGCAACTTGATCCTCCTTAGCCTAACCTTAATAGTCCTGTGAATCTTTATTATTATATATATATGTGTGTGTACATCTACCTATCTATATCATTTTTCAGCAAGTGTGACAAGTTCTTCATCCATTAAACTAATGCATTTTTATTAATCTAAAAGTATTTCAGGTCACTTTGCTCTCTATCCAGGTCCTCCCATCTTTCAATCCCAAAACTGAGCATCTTCTTTTTTCTGTGTTGTAGTCTTCAAAAAAACCCAAATTCTCCAGAACATCAGCCAAATCCCTGTGAAACACTGGCATTAAATGGGGTATTGTTTGTGGAGAATGGACTTAGCATAGCCACATGCGTGGCTGTATTGTTACACTGAGTCAAATAATCACTTTGGGGAAAAATGAAACTAACAGTTTCGATGAATGAACCCAATATCATATAGGTCCTTTTAAAGAGATGTTAAAGGACAAATACTGGAATTCTAAATATAATACCTAAATCCTCTAAATCCTAGTGAACTATAAACATATGCTTTAAAATATTATTTTATGTAGATTAATATTTACAAATAGAAATGCAAATGAGCAATTTTTTTCCCCGCTCTGTATACCAACTTTGGTAATAGCATTCCATCAGCCAGCTTCCCAAAAAATAATTAATCTTAGTTGACTTCTAAACTATCAAATCCTAAGAAAAAAAACCCAAATACCTCCAATAAATTCAGTAGCTCCAACAGGATATGCTCAGCTCATCCGGGTTCCTTTCATAGTACTGTGAATGTACTTTCTGCATCACAATATCATAAAGCATAAAATATAACATACAAAATTAAATATCTTTGAGAACCAATGCTTGTACACAGCACCCCAGTATCAATGTGCTTCTCATGGAGCTGGTAAAAAGAGAACAGTTTTAAAAGGTTTCGGTGTTCACTCATGTTAGTGAAAGCCAAATATATAATCTTATCCCACTCACTATTCAGCTCCACCTTGAGCTTTCATATGCCTCTGGAATTTTAGAAAGCATTTTGATTTTGAACTAGGAACTCAGCAGCTTAGCTTTGTAATCTCCTAATTACAGTCTTGGCCATCTGGTAGGCTTGGTAGGTAGATAGATATGACCAGGCTTTTACATCATCCCTCCAGAAGTATTCAGCTGTGCTGTCAGTTTGGTAAAAGAGCCTTTTTAAGTAAGGAATTCTTATAAAACATCTTTATTTCATTAATGACTTACTGCCTCCAACCACCCTGTTGCATTGGATGCAGTTCTGTAGACCATTTTGTCTCTCTTCAGGTTTCCTGGAAGCCCTCATGCTCTCTTCTATAGCCCACTCTTTGTTTCCTCCTTTAAAAAAGCAATACTCTTTCCCAGTTCTCTGCACTCTCTTATTCCCTTATACTAGTCCTATTGGTTCTCCATGCCTCTTACAATTCTCTTCTGCAAAGCTGAATTTTTATGCAGACAAATGAAATCTCATGGTCTCATGTGTTCATCTTTCACCCATCTTTCACTCAGGTCCTTAAGCTCAAATATCTTTGAAATCTGAAGTGACTTTCGCAGCAGTACACATGATCCAGTCTTCAGCTGTGAAGCCAATCACCCTCCTGACTTTACTATTCTTCCTCATGGGGGAACCACACCATCAGAAACAGCCCAGCCCAATCCAGTAAGGAGATTTAATTAGAAAAGCCTATGTGTGGGTTGACTGACAGAGATGTCAGGAGACTTTAGCCTTACTGATACTGAGAGTCCAAATTTGCTCTCACATTTTTCATAAGAAAAATACATTCTCAGACTATTTAGGTCATTGTGCTTAAAGAGTTCAGTGATCTGGTAGTGAAAAAAACGCACAGAAGCATGCTGACTAGAGCCATGCTTTCCTCCCTCCTACTGGAAACAGTTATAATTTATTAAAAGTGAAGCATCTTTTGAAACTTCCTCATGAACACAGACAAACTAAGTTAATGCCGATTAAGTTATTTAATCTGAACTTTTTGAAAGACAACTCAGCAGAACCTTTATGTGTATGGAGCTGAGTTATGTTGCATTTGAAGCCTTTAATATCTAACCTACAGCATTTTGTGTGGTTCTTTTGCCGAGGAGTTATTAGTCAACAGAAAAAAATGTGGAGTATTAAAAAGATCTTACCATGAAGAGTCAGAAAGAAAACAACTGACTAAATGGCAATGCTGGAATGTTAATTGTTTTCATAAGTGCTTGACACATACTGCTGGAACATCACGGTTGTTTTCCTGCTATTGCAGGGACCTGCATCATATAATTCTCTTGGCTAAATTTAACGACTCAGTCTTTCACCACAGCAGCATCACAGCCAATGCTCTGTATTCTATGCAAGGCTCATATTCTAACTTGCTCCAGCTACAGTATATAGTGATGGCTTATAGAGTAGTAATTATAGCTTTATAGGCCATTGCTCCTCCCTATATGAATCTAAAAAAAATAAACATGATCAGAATGCCAAAGATCCTCCACATGGTTCTCATTTGGTCTTTGAAACACAGACAGCCGCCTAGCAGGGATTTTATATAAGTTTCAGGTGGTGAGAGAATTTGGTTAATAGGAAGTGTGATAGTTCTTTCAGCTTTTTCTATCTCCATGATGTTGATCTGGCCCAAAGCTGAGAGGTCACCATTTCCTGCCCTTGCAGATGTGAATCCTCTGGCATGGCCTTTGGTCATGATGATGTTAGCTCCTGCTTCTAGTTTTCCAGCTAACCAAGGAAGACCCTTTGATTCCAACAGTGAGTCAAACTCAGTGAACTTCAGCTGAATGCTCATGTGCCATCAAGGAGAATTAAGACAGTTTTTCCCCAGTATTCCTGCCAAATTTACTCACTGTTTAGAAGGCTGGATGTATGACTGGGTGTGGAAAATACTGTATTTCACAGAAGAGAATTTGAGTCATTACAAAAGCTATTGTTTTAAGGAGACCTTGTTATCCTTACTGTTATTACTTACGCATTCTGCTGTCACGCTATGAGAGGCAATGTCTCGGTGGTTTATCTTGGCTGCTTCCTACACAATCACACTATAGAGAGACTAGTGAGCAAAAGTCAATGAAACCTATAGCATCTTGTAGGCCACTGTATCAAAATCAGACAAGACTGGATATTTTTATACATTACAGCTGGTTTTCAAAGCTAAGGAATTCTGTAAGTCACATTCCACTAATCTGTAGGGAATTCAGATGCCCGGTTACCATTATAGCTTTGGAAGCCCCACCCAACATCTGTGCAATGGTCAATGCTCATTTAGGAGTCTTAGCCCTTTCATAATGAGCAGATGTCCATGCTAAAAAGCACCATTGACATTGGCAGCAGTTCAGTGGCTTGTGAAAGGAGAATTTAGCTTTTTTTTTGCTTAACTTCCTAGGTGAAGAATGAGATTTTTAGCAAGACAGACAAAAAAAAAAAAAAGATTGCCTATTATTTTAGTTTCATGTGAATATCTGGCAGTTTTCAGGGGAAGCTGGCACTTTTAGTGACTATTAATTAATTATTAAAATATATGTATTCTCTCATGCCACATACCCCTGTTTTGGAACAATATAAGAGAAGTCAGTGAAGTCACAACCAGTTCACAGAAGCATTTTATACATGTCACCGAAGGTAGCGATCAGGTCTGCATGTGTCAGGCAGTTCATGTGAAGTAAAAGCCCAAGCTGAAGGGCAGGGAGGCTTGCTGTTCCTTCCCAGTTCAGCTCCCACACACTGACACATCATGTGCTGAGCCTGCATAACGCAGAATTGCTTTTCCACAGTGAAACAAATGGAGACCCTCTGGGCTGAAAGGCTAAAAATCAACCTTGGTCAAAGATTCAGATCAATGGAAAAAGATGAAAAAAAAATTTTCATGATAGCTGAATTAATGTTTTTTAAATTTTTTTTTTTTGGGGGGGGGGGGGTGTAGCTTCTAGGTTTTCATATA
>WTSP01009007.1:10150-29168 GCA_025331215.1 Actenoides lindsayi
GCGTGCTGCGTACTATACGAGGCAGCAGCGTCCTGGGCCGCAGACTGAGGTTGTCAGTGGTCGGGTGGCGTGGTGCGGGGCTGTGTGGCGGCGGGGGGTGGTGTGGGGGGGGGTGGAATTTGCATTTAAGTCTGTTAGTATAATAGAGCTCAGTATTTCTAAGAAAGCTGCGTTTGACCTTTGGTGAAGCCTAGAGATGGTAGCACCTGTTGCCAATGAAGCAAATGAAGATGGTGTATCGCTTCTATTTATATGACAGACGCTGAGCATTGTAAACATGCTGCTTCTTGCATTAGCACATCCTCAAAGTACACAGAGCTAGTCTAAAAAATATGGAAATCCAAATGGTTAAAATCATACCCATCGTGTGACATAAGTACTATTCTTCAGTACGTAAGTAATGGGAATGTTATGTTGTTGCACAACTATTTAGAGCTTCATTTACCTTCATCTTCTTTTCATTATTTGCAGGAGATCTTGTTCTCTGACAGTGTCCTGAAAAACACAAATGATATTATTCTTATCTCTGCTGCTGATATTTGCTGTTGATAAATAGACTCAGTTATGTGGGAACAAATGTTCATTTCATAATCCTCCTGCAAATGCAGACTTCATTGTATAGGACAAGTACAGAGATTAATTCTCCTATTTGCCAAAAGCTTGTTTCTCAGTATATACTACTCACATGCAAATGTATAATAATGTTAACCTGAATCTGGGCTGAAATGTTTGGTTTTTTTTTTTCTTTCACTTCTTGGGTAATATGTAAGTATTAATTATGGATATACTCACTCTCGCTTTTCAGCTTGGCTAGGATTGACATTTTTCCCCCCATGCTGTAGTGTCCAAAGTATTTCTTCTTTGTGGAGGTGAGATTGTTTTGTGCTGCAGTGAATTGGTCTTTACTTTGCCTCCTTTAATTTTTAAAATTATTTTCTGAGCACATAGCTAAAGTCCCTTTTCCAAAAATGGATTTCTTTTTATCATAAAATGCTGTTATCCCACATCTCAAGAGTTAAAGTTTTATCATAGGCATATTCTATTTTCAGATAGCCTCGTGTGGAGACTATGTTTTCAAAAGCATTAACTCAAACCACACGCATGCATAACTGTTTTAAAATATGAGAAATCACACATGCTTTTTATTATAATGCACATAAAACTGAAGTATAATACAGTAGGCTTTGGCAATAAAACAGAGTAGTCAATATATAAATTTTATGCCTAGTTCTTTAGATTAATGAACCACTTTTCTTGATGAATTGAGCATGAATGAGTAAAAACACAATGATCTGATTAGATACTATATCAATGGTTTTCTGGCAATTCAAAAACTGCATGTCTAGCTCAGAGTTCCTTTTTTTTTTTTTTTCCCTGGGACAACTTGATAACCTTCTTCTACTAGCCAAACCACTAAACAGGCATTGTCAATCTCTTCAAGTTCACTATTGTTCTCAGAAAATCACTTCCTTAAGAAATACCCATATGTTGAGGGTCTCAGTTTTACTTTGTGGGAAAAAAAAATTATGGGTCACATTCATTTACTCTGTAACTCTGTTGAAGTTGGATTCAGCTGGCACAAATATCTCCTAATGGCTTTATAACAGGGGTGAGGCTGACTTCACCTTCTCTCTGCTGGCAGGAGAAAGGAGGAGAGTTTCTGTAGTCAATAGGAACAGCTGCAGGTGGGGAAGATTGCTCAGGGTTGATATTTCAAGTTGAGCCACTTCATATATTTGGAAGCACAGATTTGCATTTAGGAATATAAATGAGGGCAATGATTTTCCAAATGAAGTGAACAGCCAGATGAACTTCTTCTGTAGACAGGGCCCTGTATGTGTTTATGGCAGGGAAAGACCTTTTCCATCTTAGAGGCATTGGGAATAAAAAATACAGGTGGGGAGCTATCATAAGCTAGACAAACCTCCAGTGGCTGGAGGAGTAGGAGTTAATCAGCCCCTTGGTACCAACTAAAGGAAGGGCCTGTGCAGCAGGTAGTGATTTGGAGAGTAGAGATGAGCCAGCTGGGAGGAATGAACTGGTTGCTTTGGGAGTGGGTGGGGGTATATAAAAGACTGCCTTAGGAGAAGGGTCCCCTAGAAAGACAGCTTTGCTTCTTGGGGGTCTTTGCTTGTAAGGAGTCATGTCTCAGGCTGTTGTTACAGGCTTGGCAGAGGCAAGTTATGCTTTGCTCTTTCCTTTGGAGTCCTGGTGGTGTTTTCAAAAGGGCTGAGATGCTGCCTTGTGCTAAAGGGCTCCCTGTTTTAAGGTGAGAGTGAGGTTGTGGTCCTCAGGTTCTGTGGTATCCCCTTTTTGTGCTGGGGCTCCCAGCTGAGAAGGCAGACTGGTCACCTCAGGTGATGGAGCTATGTAAATAGAGCTATGCCAGGAGTTGGCTGAGATAAAATCTCTCAGGGATAAAAATACCGGGCCTGATTCTCTGTTCTACCACAGCCTTCTGTAGTTGCCGGTCCGGTGCGAGACTGATGTGAAATGAATGATTCCCAGAGGGGTAAAGAACCAGCAGCATCCTGTGTCCAGAGGGAAGCTCTGGTGGGAGGTACATCCATACAAAGGGTGAGTGCTGTGGGGAATGGAAATATCAGCCTTTAAGGCTGCAAGAGGTAAATCTGACAAAGATGTTGACCCCTCCAAGGTAGAAAGAAGGGCTGTTGTAGAGGTGGCTGGAAAATATAGAGAGTATTCTGTAGTTCTTTTGCCTGGGCTGTGGGAGAGTCACATTCTGGTTGGGGCTGGCAGAAAGGGCAGGGTAAACAGGGCAGCCCAGGGTTTTTTAGTGCGTGCAGCTGTGTCCTGGCTCACATCAGAGAGGTCTGAAAGGGAGGGAGAGAGATAAAACAAGTGGTGGAATTGAAGAAGGTGGCAGCACTGATGCAGTGGTGAACTGGTGTGTGCGAGCTGCAGGCATGACTCAGATGGACTGGAAGAAAGGAAAGGAGACGTAGTGTGCAAAAGAAAATGAATAAATAAATAAATTTTTAAAAGCTCAGTCAGAGAGGTCAGCTCTCGCAATGAGCCTGCCAAGGATGGGGGTTCTGTTCCGGGATCCTTTACATCCAGAATCCGCCATGGCATTCACAGACCTCTGTCTGGTCCCTTTTCTTCCTCACTAGTGTCTTCCCCCTCCCCCTCCTCCTTTGTCAGGCAACTCGTTAACACTTATTAGCAAGCACCTTCAAAAGGCCAGGAGGGGGGAAAGGATGGGAGGGGAGCTGAGATGGCTAAAGGAAATGATTAGGAGATTCCTTTTCCTTTCTGCCTATTCAAGCTTTAATGACCAGCCCTTGCTCTGTCTGTGCCCTGCATTGTTATCCAGCCCTACCCCAGGATCGCAGCGCCCCTGCTACCCCCAGCACTGATCCGCTCTGACATCTGGGGCACTGCTAGTGCCCAGAGCATCTAACCTTTCTCATGCTGGGGGAGCTCACTGGGTCTTAGTCTTCCAGCTGCATGTGGCATTAGTGCCAGTGCTGTGCCAGCACTGGTTTAGTCTCCTGCTGGTTCGCTCCTCCGAGTATACCTTCTTAATCAATGTCATCAGTGCTGGGCTGCCTCACTTGGTCTGCCCTTGTGTGATCCTGCCTAGAGACTGATCTCTATTTATGTCTAAACATGGCTTGTAAATCCTGGGTATCCAGCGTCAAGGACCAAGAATCTGCTAGGCAGCAAATGGGCTGGTTTAGTGACCAGGATTGTGCTTGCTTGAGGTGGAGGAAGGAGGGTTTGATAAAGGTGACAGAATTTGGCTCATAGCTTTCTATATCTGCCTTGTAATTCCAGTTGCAATGTGTGTTCTATGGTTTCTACTTGAGCTAGTTGTCTAGAGCTGAGCCCTAATCCCATCCAAGTGGATGGCAGAGCTCCTGTTGGCACTGGGAGAAGCAGGCTGGACCAGCAGAGGTTGTCTGGGCAGTTCTGTTGTGGAATGTGGGTTATATGTGTTTTGTTTCTGTCCATCAAAGTCTTCAGACTGGATTTTTTTCACACTTTCCAAGAAACGGTAACAGAATTATAGATTCTCTGCTGTTTTCTATGCATTAGTGAACTCCCCCAAGAAGGATTTTTCTATCAAGACTCCTGTAACTTGGTCATGACAACCCACTCCTCCTCCCTTCCCACCTGGCAGACTAAGAACTGAGAAGTTTTTGGAAGCTGCTTAAGTTCTGCATCTACTGAGAACTCTGTAGGCATAAAACACTGGCAAATACATGTCATCTTTTCACAAAGCTCTTGCCTTTTCCTGTAGGAACTGCAGCTTGGCAGCAGGAGAGCTGGGTACCAGCCCTCCCAGCAGCACATGACAGAGCAGGCAGGTGACCTTTGGTGCAAAGTTCCTGCCTTGCAAAAGGGAGAAGACTTCATGGATTTCCTGCCCTCCTGAATGCTCTTTAACTTGGGGGTACATCTGTAGTTGTATGTGCAGGGCAAAGCCTTGATGCCAGGGATGGGTGCTCAGAGACAGAGCCTTGAAATATGATTTGAATATCTGTGTGTGTGTTATGGGCTAGAGCTAATAGGTCTAGGACACTTCCAGAAGTCACATCTGTCTCTGAAAGGCACCACTGCATCTGCTTTGTGCCTTGATACAGACCTGTTATGTCTGTTGGGCTTCTTTGGGATCTCCTTCTCCTGAATTACTCGTGTGGACATGTATTTACAAATGACTCTGTGGCCTCCTGCTAGTAACCTGGAAAGGGGTTTTGACAGGGCTTGGTTGTACAGTGAATAGATGTGATTCTTTAATACATTATTAATTTATATTAATATAAAGTAATTTGCTCCACAAGTTGCTGCTCTGAGGGCTCTGGCTCACTCCCTTGGGATGTCAATTCTCTGCAGCAGTGAGTCTGTGTGGAGAGAAATAGAGGCTTGCTAAAATCAGGGGAAGTTTTACTACTGAACCCAAGCTCTTGTGGATTAGCCCAGGTAGTTCTGTGACTTTTGTCATCATTAGAGATGAGTACAACTTTGAAATGAAAGCAGGGGAAAATAATGGAGTGATTTAGCTTGTTCTGTCTTTTAGCTTGTAGAACAAACCTTGGATAACGTAGAGGAAAATCAGAGTGAAGAAGCATTGGTGGCTGGCTGGAGTACCCCTGTTCGTACGCAGCCTGCACAGCGCCTGCTCTGAGAGCTGGGCACCTTTCTTCACACCAGTTCATACCAGGTTCCTTTTTTCAACAACTTGTTATTACAGTCTGCTGAAAGTGTGAGAGAATCTCCTCCATGTCAATAGCTGAGGTTTTAATTTTGAAAAAGAAGGGGGCAAAATGGATTTTGAGATGAATACTGGAAAGTTGGAACTATGCATGGAAAAAAAACCCCAAACCAGCAGAGGATGGTGAGATGGAAAAAATAGACAGGTTTTTTTAAGTGTTTTTCAGAGTTTATGTTCTTTATCAACTACTTATTCCATGCAGCAGTTTGAAAAGTATTTGGCAAATGTATAATAGCAATCTGTAGGATACTTTGTAGTCAGATGCCATAACCTAGATCAACTTGACTGCCTTTACAGAAATAGTTGCTAAAAAACATACACTGATTTATGTGTCAGTTTAAAAGTTGTTTGGGGAAACAGTTATAGCTGTAGAATACAAAAAATATTTAGGACAGAGTGCAAAAGTTTTATAGCTTCTTAGTATGAAAAGAGGGGTAAATTTCAATAACACATTTTACTAACACAGCTTTTTTTAGCTCTATAAAATGGTAAGTGTTAAAATCCCCTCTTGGGAAATAATGTCCCATACCTTGCCACTGAGAGGTAGTTCTTGAGGATGTTATGAAATGCTGGTGGAGTTAACCAGTTGTTAATCAGTTGTTCATTTGCAGCTGAAACTGAAGATATTCGGCTGATAATTTTGACTTGCAGGCAGTTTTGTGGTGAACTCAGTGCCTAATGAGATCTGTAAGGAATAATTTTATTGCTGTGGTTAAAAACAGGCCAACTTGTATTCAACTTTCATCTACTGGCAGGTGACCAACTGGTCGGGGCTGAGGTGCTTGTGTGGGGCCTGGGCAAGCAGCACTGGGTGGTGCTGGGCACTGATGGCTCCTGTCTGGTTTCCTCAGCCCCGATGCTGTTGGCATTAATGGAGGGTTCTCTGCTGAGCTGAGGCCTTTGGAGGAGCATCTGTAGCAGCTTTTGTAGGACCTGGTGTCCCAATACAAACTTCTGCTGGTTCATCGCAGTCCTGTCTTCTGCTGTTTGTGATGGAGGTATCTGATAGTTCCCTGTATCTCTTCCTCCTCAAAGCATGAACTCCACGTAGTGACTGGCAGCGGTACTGACTAGCTTGTTGTCTTCCTGTAAATGACAGTTTTCCCCCAGTGGAAAAGAAAGTGTTTCGGTAATATAATCCCAACGAATGAGGGGGTTTTCTTAATTAAAGTAATAATCCGAAAGTTGTCATTGATAAGTGTGTAAACAAGCTGATTGCAGTGGGTGCATGAATAGCTCTAATGAGCACGTGTGGGTATTAAATTAACCATGGTTCACAAGCCATGCATGGCTATATGGTTATTTAGAAATAACTACTTTCCCCTTGTGCTTGACTTTGCTTGCCACCCCAAAAATCTTGTGTCTCACGACAAAAAGCAAACTGTTTCTCTCATAAGAAGAGGGCTTTAAAGGAAATCACTGCTCTTAAGGTGGCTGGGAATGCAGCCTGTGCTGTTGGCATTTCCCCCCCCCCCCTTAAGTGAAGTGCAGCCTGGTGGGTAGATCATTGATGTTCAGCATCAGCCTTTCCTTGCTGGTGAATTGTTGTGGGGCCCTTGGAGGAAGCACTCCACTGCTGGACATGGTGGAGTGCCCAATCTGCAAAATGGGAGAACAATGGCTCTCGCAAGGCTGTCATGCCGTTAACGAGCTCCTTGGAGGAAGGGCCCTACAGAAGTGCAAATCATCTTCTTACTTGTTGTTAATTATTGATATATTTATTCATTGCAATAAGCAGGATGGAAATAGTAGGGTGATGGTAGGCTCAGCTGATCTGTGAGTGGAAGCATAGTGGCTGGTTGTGACTATCCCAAGGAGGTAGCCACTGGACATGCAGCTCTGGTCTGTTGATGCTGCTTTCAGCTTCATACCTTCAGCTTCACCTGATACCTTTCCAGGTCCAGGAACGTCTCCATGATTTGATCAAAACAGTCTTGTGTGTATGCCTTCTATCTGCTGGATGGGAAACAAAGTTTGAGTGATATACATATTCTGGGTGGCTTTCCTGGGTGATCCTGTCTGCAACCTAAAATGGCAAAGACACTATTTCAGTGTGTAGTTTAGCTTCCAGAGAGTAAAGTACAGCTTCTTCCCTGATCTGGAGGCAGTCAGAGTTTGTGTATTGCTGTGGGCTGGAGGCAATTGGATCTGATCTCATTCTCCTTTGCTGATACAAGCCATGGATACCAGGTTGATACAGGCTATAAGTACCTCCTGCTCTGTCTGTACATAGTTAATGGTTTCTGATCCCCTGGGCTGGCTTCTTGCTTAATGCAGCACTCTGTTGCTGGAAATCTTGTACAGTGTGGGTCCTGCTCTTCCTGAGAAGCTTGGTGCTAAACAAGTATCTTCCTTGAAAGAAAACAAAACAAAACAACCCACAAAGCAACAACTTCCTCCCCCCCGCTTGGTTTGGTTTTTTTAGCAGAGCAGAGTGTTCTCTGCATACATTTGAGTTAAAATAAGAACTCTGAGGTAGAATTTCTACACTGGTGTGTGATCTGTCTGGATCACTTCCTTTTCCTGACAAAGGAAAGGTGAAGTTGCCCTGCTTCTTATGCAGCTCTCTCCTGGCAGCATCGTGTCTGTTCAATGTGCACATGTCCAAGCTAGATGTGTGCTAATCTTGTTGTCCACTACCTGCCATGAGGGCACGATTTGGACTTCAGGAGCCACGGGGGGTTTACAACCTCCAGGTATATTTCTTCTGCCAGGCAGGCCAAGGATTGCTCCAGATTCCTGGTTTCAAGGTTCAGCAGGAATTGCCATTTCACATTGCTAGAAAAGAGTCTGCAAGTACACCATATAATTAATGCCAGGAAATCCTAACTCCTGAGGCTATAGGGTTAAACAAATATATGTCCCCATTAAACTTGAATAATAAGAGGTTAACTCATTAGGAAAGGAACACTCTTGATGTGCTTAATGGAGGGAGAGGGCATTATCTCTTGCAGCTCCTTGCAACCCCTCATGTTAGTTTAACTTCCCATTTTGAGTGTTAATTTTTCTTCTATAAAATACTTTACCCCCCCACTTACACACCTCCCAAGTTGATCTCTTGTGTATTCTATATGGGTCTTCTTTTGGTTACTAGATTATTGACATGCTTGGCTCCTTTGGAGTCTTTAAAAATTATGTCCTGCTGTGTTGATGGTTCCTTGCATGCTTAAAAATAAAATGCAGTGCAGGACAGAGGCAAGTCTTGAAAATGGCTTATTTGAATGTCCAGTAGCAACAATTCACATGCCTATGTCTTTCCTATTTAATCCACATATTCTTTGAAAAAAATGCATTGTAGCAGCAGGAAAGACCTGGAGATACTAAGTCACAAGCAAGTGACCTGCAACTATAATGGTTTTCATCAAAGCGATTTAATTGTAACAGTGCACCAAAAAAAAAAATAAATAATTAAAAGTCCTTGTATTTGCAGTTCCTCAAGGCAGTTAATTTCCAACAGCTGTAACTAGCCTGTAAACCTCTGCCTGGGGTTGTTCTGGACTGGGGGCTTGCTGGATGTGCTCATACCTGGCTGCTCACAGTGTTCAGTGCTCACTGATACTTATTACTGTAGAGTGGGCTTCTCATGTCAGGCAAAAGGTGCCAAATTTCAGAGGAAAACAGATGAAGTATACACAAATGAATACAGCCAAAGTAAAAGCTTTGAAGCCTAATAGTTCTTTGATTGTGGCATCAGCAAACATTATTCCAGTGGCTGTGGCTCTGGAATGCTTTTGATGTTCCCCAAATCATAGACTCATAGTATGGCTTGGGTTGGATCATCTAGTTTCAACCCTCCTACCACAGGCAGGGACACCTGTCACTAGACTGGGTTGCTCAAAGCTTTATCCAACCTGATCTTGAACACATCCAGTGATGGAGCATCCACAACTTCCTTGGGCAACCTGTTCCAGTGTCTCGCTCATCGTGAAGACCTTCTTAGTTCTAATCTAAATCTACCCTCTTCCAGTTTGAAGCCATTACCCCTTTCCCTGTTGCTACAAGCTCTTGTAAAATGTCCTTCATCAGCTTTTTCATAGGCCCCCTTCAGATACTAGAAGGCTGCAGTAAGGCCTCTCCAGAGTCTTCTATTCTTCAGGCTGAACAACCCCAATTCTCTCAGTCTGCCCTCATAGGGCAGGTGTTCCAGATGCTGCTGTTATTTGAAGAGAGCAGGTATTCTTGCCTGAAGTTATGCTTTTGATAAACAAATTGCTCCCTTCACTTTGGATAGTGGTGGGAATAAGTCAGCTTCAGATCCTTCATCCTTTTCCTCCATCTCTTCTTCCTTGATGAGAATTGGCCATACATTTCTAGGGTGCCGCTGGCGAGTGGAAGTGTCTCTGGGAAGCAGGAGATACATTTCATGTTTGGGAGATTCTCCTGGAGAATTTTTCCCCTCTTCAGGAATCCTTAAGGGTTGCTCTTCTGAACAAGGTGAGTTTGGGTCCTTGGGAAGTTCTGGCACTATGAAGACAATAATCTTATTGCTGGTCATGCTTCTGTCCAAGCATTTGCTTCATATGATCTAACTAAACTATTGATTTGTACAGTTCGGTCCAATCAAGGAGAGCAGAGGGTTTCTTTGTATGGCTTTTCTAGAACTGAGACTATTTTTTTTTGTCTTTTCTGAGCTTACTCTTCTAAATGACAGAAACAGATCTAATGAAATAATTGACCTTTGGTAAACTGAGCATAGAGATCATCTGATTCTGTGGCAACCAAACAGGAAATTTTTCTATGTTGTTATTTACATTCTGGCTCTTTTGTAACAAGCATCTGAATGTCTCTGGCCATGGACTCCTTAGACTTGGCAGATAAAAAATAATCTAGAGAGGATTTGAAGTTAGAGGGTTACAGGGTAGAGGAGGGGATCCAAAGTATTTCTGAACTTTGATGGCCCACTTAAGAAATTAATTTGATTGTGGAGCAGCTACATGTTTGAAGCAGCTCTGGCTGGGAACAGTTCTAGCCATGGAAAAGACAAAGTGTACCCTCAGACTATGTAGTAATACTTTTCAAGGCAGAAATAGTAGTAATTTATAACGCATGCAGCTGTATAAGTTCTCAGTACAATCAGTGATGGAACACTTTATTTTGTGGATCACCTGAGAATAGCCTGTCTTCCCAAAGCTTGCAAGCTTGTGGAGAAAAGATGCAACAAGTCTGGGAAACACTTCCAAAGCAAGGAGGTTTCCAATAGCAAATAATAAACCGATGCTGTCAGCCAAAGATGGGAAGTCGACATTCTTGGCTCCTGTGTCCTCCATGGCTCTGCCTCTTTCCTGTATGTGGGAGTGTGCATGTACATGGAACCGTATAAATAATCACATGCCAACATATTCCATGTGGTGTAGAGGTGGCCTTAGAGTGACTGGCTTCTGGGGTGTGTAGGTGCTCAGCATAAACACTTGAGTGTTCTCAGAAAAGCTGAAGAACCCATCCTGCGGAATGATTCGGAGATCCAAGCTGTTCCATATGCTGCAGCAGGGTAGAGCAAATAGCACCTTTAAGTAACGTATTTTTGTTGAATTTACTGTCTGTTATATGGGCAAATTAATCTCTATGTTTTTGTCAGGTGTTTCATACAAGACTTCTGTTGCAGCAGCCCAAGCATTTAGATTTTTGTCTTTATTTTTATTGACCTGGTTTCCACTTTAACAAATTCACAGCTTGTGAGCTATTGCTGGAAGATTCAAATGTGCAAAACATTAAGGAAGGAGTAAGCACAGTCATCTTCTTAATTTGTGCCCTGTCTTCACTACTAATAGTGTGTAACATCTGACTACGGTAATGCCTAGAGCACCAGCTCCTATAAGTCCCATTGTGGTGGGTGCCATATGTGTAGGAGGGGGAATTCCTGCCTTCTGGGGTCTTAAGTGGGAACTAAATGAGACAGGAGCTGGGGCAAAATGCCACCGTGGGGAAAGAGAGGAAGGGACTTGGTCACACAGCAGACCAGGGGCAGAACAGGGAATGGAATTAGGTCTCTGTTGGGATACTCGGTCACATCTAAACGCATTTTTTTTCATGGTGCCTTGAGGTAGAATATGTGACTTCTTACTGTACCTTTTTGCCTCATTTTATTACAAGCCCAGGGATGAATTAGCTGCTACCTGCTAATTAATGAATGCAGACAAGGACAAATCCTGCTCAGACTCACCTCAGCTTGCCTGGGGTAAGCTTAATGCTGACCATGACTTTTCCTCATTTCTACTGACCAGTTAGATGCTGTGCCAATCTTGATTAACTTGGTAGTTTTAAAAACTGAATTCAATTAATTTCATCAGAGAGACAAGCCCTCTGGCCATGCGAGTTTGCAGGGAGAGGCACAGAAAATGGGCTTGGATCACTACCTGCATTTCTCTGGAGTCATTGAAATCATGCCCATTAATTCATAACCTGAAAGTACACATGTAAAGCTGACAGATATGGCAGAAGAAATCACACTGCTGTGTTTCATAGAGGGCCATGATATAGAAGCTATGCTTTAAGTGGAAATGCTGACTTCTTGATATGAAAGAGCCTCTTCTACAGATCCAACACTTTAGTAGTGATAAACATATCTTCCAATGGATATTGACTTAAGAAAAATAAGATGGATTAATACAGGCATTCATCTTCACTGTCAGTTTAATATCAAGATAATTTTATTTGATAGTTCAATGTAATAAACTCCTCTTTTCCTTAATACATATTTGGGAGAAGTAGGCAATATTGTAATACAGTAATTAGCCATATTTGCCTTTACTATGTGTGAATAAGATTAATATACTAGAGTGTTCAACCTAATTGATCTATTATGTGATAGGGAGTCGCAACCAGACTGCAAATTACAGTTTAACCCCCCAAAGGGCTAGACTTGTTTAGAAAATGTGCGAGTCTTTAAGAGATAAAATTAATAGAACTGACGCTGACCTAAATATTCAGTGTTATTAATTGTATCAGTGGATTGTGCTGCTTTTATGTGCAACGAGGAAGGCGGTGTGTTGAGGAAGCAGCGTGTTTAGGAAGGAGCGGGTTTATGACAGCAGTGGGAAGGGTGGCTAACAGAAAACATGACAATTATTGCAAACCAGGTTTCCTGGTTAAAAAAGTGATTGTCACAGGCCCTTAAAATTGCTATTCCATGTGGTTGTGATTAAACAAATCATCCGTGCAGCGCGTTTGGAACATAATGGCTCTGTGGGAAAAAAAATGTAAATCAGGTTTTTGTATTAATGAAAACAGTTTAATATGGTTTTAATGACCCATTTTTCAGTCTTCACCAGAAAGTAATTACCAGTTAGATAGTTAGTGCTCTGGGCTTTGTTCTGGCTCTCAGAACTCCTTCAGCCAGTCACCCTGGGGAGTCCTGCCTTGCTTCGTGGGCAGCCGTGGGCTAGTGACCCAGCAGCAACGGGGACCTTCTCCGCTGCAGCTCCCTGCCCTCTGCTTTGTGGTGCATGAGGGACAAGTGAGTTCGTGCCTCTACGTTCCCCGTTTATTGCTGATAAGGCCAAGGATAAACCCATAATGAGAAAGAGCAGCTGCCTCTGAAAACAAAACTGGGGAGAGCTGGCTGTGCCTAACAGCTGTTCTCTAGGAGTGGGCCAAGGACGGGCAGCTGCGAGAGAGAACATCTGGGCATGGTGGCAGGGCGGGGAGCAGTGCACAGATCTGAATGTGGGCAGCCTGGCTCCTGAGGGGAGGCTGCTGCCCAAAGGTGGACAGCCAGCAGGTTCAAAGAGCCATGGCCTGCTCAACTCCAGAAGAAATGAGAGAAGTGGAGATGCCAGTCACTGGGGAAACTGAGACTGGGACCCAGGATTTGTGGATTCTTGTCCACTTGCCAACCCAGTAATCTCACTGCCTGTCTGCTCTTGTGTATAGAAGCAAACGTCTGGCTAAATGACTGAGGTCTGCATGTTTTTAAAGCTTGGAAAAGACTACGAGGCAGTGGCTGTTTATTCAGAATAAGATTACTGGATTAGTTTCTGCTGCAGTGCTGCCTAGTGCTGGTGTTCGCCTTCTAAGAAGGACGCTACAGTGGATTCAAAGCAGCCATCAAAGCAGGTAAGGCACTGATGGGCACCTTTGCACCTTTCACTTTAGGAGTTCATAACATCAGAACCTCTTGCTGAGGAATATGATGAGTTAATTGTCATAAAAATTTTTAATATCAAGGCGGGATGTTTTGCTCTAGAAACCTGCTGCAGAGGCTCAGAGTATATTCATTCTGTTGCTATTGGAGAATATATATTGCTATATAAGCAGGATGGGGCTTGGAGAAGTCCTGTGTGCAGCCCTGGAGTGAAGACCAGGCTATTGTGATGGTCTGGCTTGGTCTGTGCATTCAGGACTCATCTTTCTGAGCTTTCTGATGGAGATAAGGCCAATGCTACCTCATTCATATGGACACAAAAGAATGAAGTTTGTGTTCCAGGTCAAATCTAGAGGCTGCAAAATTTCTGATTTCTGGATGTTGGACTCAGTGCACTAGGTTAGTGGATTTGTGAGTGCCTCTTTGCACCAGTAGCTGCTTTGCTGTGGGTCAGCCTGGTGAGACATCGCAGCATGTGGTGGGGAGCACTTGCAGAAGCTGTGCAAGTTGTTACTGCAGGTGACTGGGCAGGAGGTACCAAAGTTGACCTTCTAGCTTGGAAATCAGATGTAATACTGGTCTCTTGTAAATGCTTATGGGAAAGATACATTTTTGGCTTATTTTGACTGGGAAACACCCCAATACATATGTGAGACCAGTCAGTATAGAGGGATGAGACTGTATTCAATGTTCCTGATGATATTGAGAAGTAAAGTAGCTTGAGGGCAGTGAGTGAGAACAGAAGGAGATTTTGAGGGAGGGAAGGATACTTCAGACTTTATTTATCCATTGTAAAGAAACATATGAAAGTAAACAGAAATCAGTTTTCTAAAAATCTCTCCCAGGTCAGCTATCAGGGAAAAATGTGACACAGCTCAATGCCATGCACTGCAGATTTTGTCAAGAACATGAAGAAACCTATTGCTTTATTTTTATTTTTGAAGTGGAAGTGGTTCACAAGGTATATCAGGGAGATGATTCAGTGCTTGCAGTTGTGACATGTCAGAGTCTCGTAAGCTCAAAGACAACTGTCTTTATTGTGTTTTCCTTTTCATCTTCCAAACTTTGAGCCCTTGTGTTCCTATCATTTTTCTTTCCAATGTGAAATAAGGAGCATATTCTAAACAATGGTGCTCTTTTGATACATGCCATAATAAAGAAACACTGACTTGGAGAACAGTAGATCATAGCTGTCCACAAAGAAGTATAGAGAGGTGCTAATCCTTTTGGCATAGCACTGCAGCAGTTGCTCCTGCTGGCTGATGGAAAGCCAACAATTATTTTTCCTCTTCTAACAGGGACAAAAGGACTTCCCTTAGCAACCCGTCTCTGACCTAATTGGTGTTGCAGCTTTTTAGGGAAGGAAGCAAAAAGTCATTTTAGGAGCTATTGAAGGACATCTCTGCTTTCATAGCTCCTGTATGTTGTTGGCAAGTGAAGTAGAATGCATTTGTGGGGCACACCAGTGGCAGCAGCCTGCAAAGGACTCAGGAAGGACCTCTTTGCCTCTTCAGTGGTGACACAGCTGCTCTGAGATCTTGCCAAATGGGGAAGGTAGGAGACATCTTGGGGACCCAAGGGAGGGCTGCTCTGTGGGTGGGACTACAGGGCTGGTGGGACTGTCCTCTGCAGAAAGGGAAGTGACAGGGCCAGGTTAGGAAGCCAGAGCTTGTGGGGCCACATGTTGGGTTGTGCTTTATGGCAGCAGACAACTCTGCTGCAGTGACCTTGGGGGTAACACCATGGGGAACTGGTTATGATGTTGTTGAGGAAGGGCTCTGGGGACTGTTGCCTTTGCTCCCACAGACAGGTAATTGTGTGCCCTGTCTCACCCTTGGGAGCTGCTGTATCGTCCCTCTTTGGAAGTGCTTTGTAATTCAGATGTTTTTTCTGCCTCAAACAGAATGACTTTTGCTGTCCTGTTGCATGTTGAGCATGATGGCAGCTCCCTGCTGAATGCTGAGCTGTGATGGGAGACTTCAGATGTGTAACACGTGTGAAGCAAAAGCTATTAAAACGTTTTGTGGGGCTCTTTCACATGGTTCGTAAGAATGACTGACCATGACTGGACACCAGTACTGTCAGGTGGGGTACCCTGTGGAATCCCACAAGGAACAGAAAATTCACCAAGGGTAGAAAATGTGCTTACTTTTGCTCCTGTGTGTGGCTTGGGATGAAGCAAGGACATGCCAACAAATGGCACTTGGTGGGGGGAATGAGAGGCTAGAGCTCAGAGGTGACACACTGCTGTCCTGAATGCTTACAGCATGAAGAAAACCTGCCAGTGCCCAACTGGTGTGTACTGCTTAACACTGGCTTGACCTGGGAGGCCTGTTCTGATCAGGAAAAAGTAGTTAAGAGTTTTCTCCTGTGTATGACAGCTTGAGCTGCCTGTGTATTTTAACTGTGAAATCATCTCCTCTGTCATTCTCCTGAAGGGATCTCTGGGTTTTGAGAAAGATTTTTGTGACTGTCTCATATTAGGGAGGAAAGTGCTCAAGTCAAGGGCTGTCTTTTCCTATGTGAGTATAACAGTGTTTAATGTTTAATGGCTCTGGTTTCTGATTGAAACCTCTCTATGCTTTATTGCACCGTGAGTAAAAAGTAATGAGATTGGCCAAAAATAAGAGAGCCCCAGGAATTTTGATTTCTCTACCAGACTGAGCTGTGTAGAGTTCCCCATCCCTTGAAGGGAGTGGGAGTATTGCCACAGCCAGTGGGGTGGCTGACTGTGAAGCACATGGTGAGCCTTTGCAGAACAAGGGTTTAACTCCTCCACAACCTGCTATCACTGTGCTTGGAAGCTGAACAACCAGACCACCCCTCTAACCAGCCCAATGTGCCAGCTGCATTAAACCAAACGTGGCACTACTTTTGCAGGCTCAGCTGCTCCTGCTGGCAGTGCTATGCCCATGTCCCCCTGATACGCGCTTGCCCACTCTCCTGGGACTACGGGATTTTGTCAAAGGAACCTAAAACAAATGTGCCAAAGCCAGTGGATAGTTGGCAGATATTGTTATTTGTAAGCTCCTAATCTGAAAACCTTCCTGGACTTTTTCATTCCTTTTGCCTTCCAATCACATGATGCTTTCTTCTCAGAAGGCTGCATTCATCCTTTTATTTGCCCCATTAAATGCTGTTCTGTGATTCTCTGACATCTGTCTCTGTTAGGCCGCTTCTGTCTGTGTCTGTCTTTGGTGGCCAGATGGTTGGGAGCAGTTCTGTATTGGAAGACACTTGGTTGACACCAAAAAGCAAGGATTTTAGTTTTTGGCTGGACAATACTTGATTTATCTTTTTCCTGTCACTGTGACTTTGTTTTTTCTCTTTATAAATATGTCTTCTTTATTCAAAAATGAATGTTGGGGGGGGTCAGGCTCTAGTTAGATCCCAGTGCTGTGACTTCATGGGACTGCTGAAGATTCCCGAGCCCAGTGCTGGGCTGTTTGGCTTCTGGAGTCCTTTGGTGTGCCCCAGACTCTGGGCCATGCTTATGCAGCTCAATAGTCCTGCCTGTGCCAGGTCTGTGCTCTCTTGGCTGTGGTGTGGGAAAAGTGGGAAGGAGCGAGTTCCTTTGGGAGGTGATGTGTGGAGCTTGAGGGGAAGGGGTAAGATCACAGGGGTGTCTGTTCTTAATAAATTTTTTTCAGATTGGCTTTCTTGATCTGGGAGATGGTCTGAGGAGGTGGAGATCTCCTGAAAGCAAAGCCCTGTGTCTTCCCAAGGAAGCCTACTCGGGTGCTGTCTTAGAAGAGCTCAGGGAGTTTCAGAGCAGCTGCGTGGGTGGAGAAGAGGGATTTGTGGTTGAGCTTCTGGGAATTAAAAAAGTGCTGAAATCTTGCCAGCCAAAAATGAGATCCTTGTATAACTAGGGTGAAATTCGCCGCTGAAGTCAGTGGCAGTTTTGTTCTGGACCTCAGCAGCATCAAGATTTTGTCCCAGCTGTGTGTGTGGAAAAGTTGGAGTTACATCCACCGCGGTGTCTGCTACTGAAGCTCTATAGCGTGAACACCTTTGTGTCACTGAAGTGTCACAGTAGCAGAACCAGAGCACTCACACTTGTGTGCTTGTTCAGACAACACAGGAAAATCCCATAGGGATGTTTGTAGGGTTAAACTCCCCATGCTCCTTTTCATAGTCAGGAGACAGTGTGCTCCAGTGGGGACCATTCCCTGACTTCAAACACGGCTTTTCCTCCGGAGGGAAGAACCTGTTTTATCTCTCCATGATTCTGTAACCTGCCTGATCTGTTGGTGAAGTGAATGGTATTAAAAATACTTCTCGCCCATACAGGGAAATCAAACTACAATTAAAAGGAAAGAACTAAAAAAATCATTAATGAGTTCTATTAGAATATCAAGCACTTGCAGAAATCTCTGTATGGGGTCAATACATGAATACATTAAAAAAAAAGGATAAATGAATTAATTGACGTTTTTTCTGTAAAGCATGATTTTTAATTGGGTACTTTAGTCAGGAGATGGTGCTGTATATGTGTGCAGTTGTCTTTTACACTTCTCTAAGCATCCCTAGTGCTGTGGTATTGAACTCTGAATGCAGATTGGCCTGAAGATCTGTTCTGCTCTGAGATCTTCCCTGTGTAGCTCTGAGAAGAGGAATGAATTACATGGTTGAGGAGCTGTCAGGCAGTTTTTATACTTCAGATGTGGTCTCCTGGTGATTTGCTATCACCTGATCTTCACTACCAGTGAGGATTTGTCCTATGGTTTGCTCTCCCCCACCACCAAAGGCTGCGCTGTTGGAGCGAAACCCAGGCAACTGGTATCAATCCTGCAGCACCAAGTTGTTGTACCATCTGAAACGGAGCTATAGCAAAGCTCCTTTTAGTAATGTGAATTCCTGCTGACCTTAGCAGTAATATTTTATGTCTTGCATGCTTGAGGTGGCTTGCATAAGTACCCAGTAGGGAAAGCTGGCTGTAGACATGTCTTTGCAAGGCTTTTTGTCTCTAATCTGAGACCCAAATACAGAATCTAATAGGATCTGGTGTGTCCACTAATAACTCCTGGAGGATTGCTAGAGAGATAACAAACCATAAATGGGCTGCTCTTAATTGTCTCTAATTTGTATAGTCTTCACTTAATAGATGTCTTTTTGTGTGTGCTTAACAGTAGGGGGAAAAAAAAATTATGCAATTTAAATGCCTGGAGAGAAAAATAAGCTCCAAAAGAAACTGCAGCTAAATGGCAATGCATATGTGACTGTAGATAAAATACATATGCTAATAGACCACTGCCAGGCCGTGTAGTATTTCTGCTTTGTAATGCCAACAAACAGATAATGGCTTTCTGTGTTTTCAGGTTGCTAAAGCTGAGCATGGTCAAGCTCTGACTCTTTCTGTCTCACCATGCAATGCTAACTGGGTTAGCTACATTGGTGTAGTGTTATATCTGGCAGCCTAATGACTGGGCAACCTGTCCTGGCTTAGCTGCCCAGTGAGCTTCCAGTGTGAGAGTGCTTCTTGTGTGGTGTGGTATAGGGATTGAATATAGGATCATAGAATTATCAGGGTTGGAAAGGACCTTTAAAGATCATGTAGTTCCAACCCCCCTGCCATGGGCAGGGACACCTCCCACTAGATCTGGCTGCTCAGAGCCCCATCCAGCCTGGTCTTAAAAACTTCCAAGGATGGGGCTTCCACCACCTTTCTGGGCAACCTGTTCCAGTGTCTCACCACC
>WTSP01009007.1:29268-48969 GCA_025331215.1 Actenoides lindsayi
ATCCATTCCCTCTAGTCCTATCACTACCCAACAGCCTAAAAAGTCCCTCCCCAGCTTTCTTGTAGGCCCCCTTCAGATACTGGAAGGCCACAATAAGGTATCCCTTCACGGAGCCTTCTCTTTTCCAGGCTGAACAACCCCAATTCTCTCAGTCTGTCCTCACAGGAGAGGTGCTCCAGCCCTCTGATCATCCTCGTGGCCCTTCTCTGGAGCATGATCACTCTGAATGTGAAAACTTACTTCATGTTGGCTTGGGACACCAAGGCCATAGGGATCTGCCCTCTGACAGCAGTGCTGGAGCTCAGATTTTGGGGGCATGTTTAAAAGCATTGCTGTCTGGGCTCTGCCTTCTGGTAAAAGGGATCGTTTTGCTTAACAGTGCTGGTGGCACCTTTTTGCAAATAAAGAGTTAATGACTAGAATGGAAAACACTTGAAATTCTTTTTGATAACTTCAAAAATGTTTTCAGTAGCAGCTGAGTTGTCAGAAAATATTTACATAAGTGCATCTGTGAACCTCGCTACAATATCTTAAGATCTGCGATAGCTTTGTCACTTCCTTACAAATAGCTCTGAGCGATCTATTATGTAAAAAGGTTCAGTTTAATTTACAGGAAGCCTTACATTTTTCTCCAAGTACTATTCTTAGTTTATCTGTTTTTAAAAAAAGCTACTGTGGCTTCTCTTAATGCTTCTTTACAGAAGTCTGAATGATTTGTAGGGAAACCTCATACCTTTTTATGAGGCTGCCTGACTTGGGGAGGGAGAAGCGAGCAGTCCTTCTGAAGGTGAGCTGTTATCAAAGCCTTCCTTGGCACTCCTGGTCCAACACTGAGGTGATACTGGGAGCTGGTTAACTCAAAGTTAAAACTTCTCCCATTGATGAACTCTGAGGTGATACCAGCATCAGCAGTGCCCGGAGGAGCATGGGTTTCAGCCCGCTGCGTAGCTGAGTGGAAGCCTTTGGGGTTGATGGTGGCTGCTCCTACACTTCTGGCAACGAGCTGGCAAATCCCTGCTCACTTCAGTGCAGCTTTTGGAGGTTTATTTTATTCAAAAAAGCTCTAGGTATTTGTGCAGTGACTTTTGAAAAAACGAATAGGCAGCATCTTTGTTCAAAGGCCCGCTGCTCATGCCGGCTTAATGCTGTTTTCTAACACTGCTGTTCCTGCTTGAAGCCTCTGTGTGTTTTGATTCTGAAACAAATGGCTGACGTTAATGTAAATTGGCTATTTACATTAGCTAAGCTGACTTTTAAGCTCTCCCTTGCTCTTTTAGCTTGAAAGATAAAGCTATCCCTTGATTGAACTGGTCCGAAACAACAAAATTTCCTCAAACTTGAACCTTATATTGTTCTGAATGCCAGTTGTTGGGGTTTTTTTATAGACCCAAACGGTTCAATATCTTTAATTGCATTATGTAAATTTGACCTACCCAAGTTGCAAAGCTTCCCTGAACAACTAGGGGCTTGTTGGCATATGTCCTTAATCAGCTGAAAACAATCAGGGACACTTCCTGAGGTTGCTTTGTTCTTCTCCGCTGTAATGTGTATTGTGTGTGGTCACGTTCTCTAAGTGTGTGAAGACTTGCTCACACTGTGGGAATTTCTTCTCTATCTGTATTGCTGGTGTAACCAGCTATTCAGACATATTTCTCCCTGAAGTATAAAGCTACAGACAATTATAATAATGGGACCAATTATTTTTTCCTAGTGTGGTGTCCCAGATCTGACTTTTCCTGAGAGAATATAATATTTCTCTCATTTTATTTTTCCCTCCCAAACACTAGATGATATATTACCAAGGAAAAGATCGAGAGAGATGAGTGAGCTTTCTCTCAAACTTAGTAATGAAAGAATTACATATTGCTATTCAGATAATAACTGAAGTAACAAAGCAATGAAGGCAAACTTCGAGCTGGTGCACCATTCCCTGGAGAAAGGGAACATGTTGTCAGAAATGTCTGTTAATTTTCATGTGTAGTTTCATTCAGTGGAGGATTGAGATCACTATACGGAGAAGCTGATACTGGATAGAAGTTTGCATAGGAAGAGTGACATTTCCAGAACTACTCGCTGGAATGACTTGAAATTTCTCAGAAAAACATTTGCTAGTCCTTGAAGCCATTTAACAAGAAATTGTTCTATTCTTTAAGGAGAAGTAAACAAATCTATATTAGAGTTGGGGTTGGTTTTTGTGGTTTGTGCTTTGGGTTGGATTTTTTTGTTGTTGTTGTTTTGTATGTTTGTGTGTTTTCTTTGTTTGGGTTTTTTGTGCGTGTGTGGTGGTTTTGTGTTTTGGGGTGTTGTTGGTTTTTTTTGTTTGTTGTTTTTTATTATTATTACTAAAAAAAAGACCTGTCCAAAGAAAAACTCTGCAAACTTAATTTTCTTGAGGTAGTGTTTGAAAATATTTGATTTAGGGTTTCTTGCTGAAAAGCCAGGAAGCTGTCAAAACTGACCAAGTTGAAATGTCAGACATTAATAGGGAAATTTTCCTGTATAGCTCCAGTAATCCAACATAGTTTTATTCTTTCCAACTTGCTAAATACAGTGTCTAGCACCATTATGTAGCCCTATGTATTTTTTTTCCTTCCTAAAACCAAGAAAAGAAACGCATTCTTTGAAGACAGAGAAGGCCTCGGGAGTAAATAGAGCTCAGAGATTTAAAACTCAGTGATTGCAACTGGGTTAAGAGTATGGCTTCATGCCACTGGTGAAAAGAGCAGTCCACTTATGTGAACTTTGAAAATGTTCAGTGTAATCTCAGATTCTGGTGTCAGTTTATTTGGCTGTTATTTCACTAGGTCCCAAGAGTTGTGGTGGGAGGCACTTCCCAGTCTCTGCTCCAGAGGGATGAATTAAAATCAGTTCTCTAAAGAGTTGAAACTAGTGTTTTTTTCAAACATGGTTAGCTTTTTGCTCTGATCACTATGGTGACCTCCAGGTTAATGCAGTAGCAGTCTGGTCTGCTGGGAGAACTCTGCTCCCTCCTCCTATGCTTCTGACCTTTTATGACTAGTTCTCTTAAAACATGGCCAAAACCAAATCTCTAATCGTGTATTGAGAACAAATCAAATTTGATTGCTGTCTCACTAAGGCATGTAAAGCCAACTGGACGGGAGTAGAAGTCAGTCTGCAAGTATTTTCTTTAAAATAATTGGAAGAACTTGCTGCAATTCAGGCAACTCTTGGATTGTGAGAGAGGCCGTTTTCCAGCCCAGTAGAGTAATCCAGTTTGGCGAGACTGTGTTGCTCTCCTCCTGTCCCAAAGTAGTTGAACTTCATTATGAGCTTTCTTTCTCTTTGTCCTGCACAAAATTCATGGTTCTCCAGGGTGCAGCTTCCTGTCTAGCCTTGTTGCTGTGCAAATGTCTTCTTCCACCTCAGTTTTTCGAAGAGGCCCAGAGTTAACTCTTCTAAAGGTTGCAGTTTCACAGTGTACATCTCTTCAGCTGCTCTACCTTAGTGAGTTTGTTCTCACATTGTTTTTAGGTTTAGAAATTCTAATATCATTCTGTGCACCTCCAAAGGACTTGTATTCCTCCTGACTCTGTCTTAGGTCTTGCAGAACTTTTGTCTCTAATTTCCCAAGAGGAGAGAACATTTTCAGGACTCTTGAAATATTGATTTGGACTCGGATATTAAATGGATGAATGTTTGGGAGTGTGATTTTTAGAACTTATTTCATACTGTGAAATGAAGTGGGCATTTGAAGCTACCAGCTGGGATAGCTTTAGGCTTGGTGTTGGATTTGTTATTTTTTTGATTTTGTTTTGTTCAAACAAAACTACCCAACTTATACTGCCTTGTTTGGCAGTGGGATTGGCAGTGTTAAATAAATGGTTGGTCTCGATGATCTTAAAGGTCTTTTCCAAATGGAACAATTCTATGATTTTTTTTTTTCAGAACATTTTGAGCAACTTGGTTCTCAGTGTCGTGTTCCTGGGTAACAAGATAATTGCTCCTGTTCTATTCCCAATAGTTGTAGTAATTTTTTTCTAAGTTGTGAACACTTGTGAAAGGCTGTGTGCACTTGTATGAAATGTGGTGATTTTGGTTTATTAAGTGCTTGCTTAAAGATAGATGTCATTGCTCTCTGAATTTGAATATGTAAGTAATTTGTTTTTAGTAGTCCAGTCCTTTGACTCATCTTTTTTCTTTAGCAAAGCCTTCTTTTCTGGGGCACTCTCATCTCTTGGTGTGGTAACTGCTGTGTGCACTAATAGAATTTGTGCTTGTACTCAGCATCCAGGTTGCTTTTCAGTTCTGCCTTAAGTAACTTTTCAAATAGTAACACAGAAGCAGAAGCCTTTGTATTCCCTTGTTGGAGCTGTCCTGAGACACCCAGCCCCATTGTAGTCTGTTACTTTTTACAAGTTAGCCTTTCATTTGGACTCTTTTGGAGAGGGATTCTTTCCCCACTTGGCTGTAATTACATGGTAATACACAATTAAACTTCGACTTATGGAACATAAATTATCAACAAGAACTTTCAAGTACTTGTATCCTTGCTTCCCATGTCCTACACAGCTCAGAACAGGCCTGCTCTGCTCTCCTCTTCCTCCTGAAGTTGCTGTTGACTGACCTCTTGGTGTGTTTTCCATATTTCTCTTTAGCCTTCATATCTCCTGCAGCAACGTGCCTTCTTTCACCTATCAAACATCTTTGGATTGTTGTTTTGTGTTGTTTTTTAATCTGTAAGATTTTTGAGCCCTCTTCTGTGGTTCATCAGCTAGAAGCTTTTGCTGTGTCTTTTAATCATGTCCCGTGTTTAGAAACAGCATAAATATTTTCAAACGAATCCTCTGCACTGGCCTACAAAATACAAAGGTAGAGCTAAAGTATTCCACTTATGAATGGACTTGGTGTGTCATAGGAATTGACTGTGAAGTGAATTTTTTCTTTTTTTTTTTTTTTTCAAATTATTTCTTTGTGGCTATGTAACATCTTTTGGACATCTACTTAAATATGAATCTCACAGGAATCTAAATTGAATGGGGAAATGAACAATAGATCAAGTATTTTGCTTTCTCATTAAATAATTGGAAATAATCATGGGTACCAATTTGAAGCTTAGATGTTACTGCTTAACTAAAAGTGATTCTGAGCAATGTGTGGATTAAATCATGGGCTGGAGACTTGAATCTGGGTTCAATTCCCAGATCTATTTCATTGAGTAACTTGTTTGAGTTGCTGAATCTTCTGGTGTCCCACTTCCCCTTTATAAAAAGGGGGACAACAATACTGCTTTTATCTTAGTTATGAGGCCTCTGGGGCAGGAACTGCCTGTTATTTTGAGTGTGTGTAGTATTTAGCACAATGGGGTCCTCCTCTTGGAGATAATAACAACAACATGTGCAAAATTCACATAGCACAATTTATCTTTCATCTTACAGTATACTAGAGTTCCCAGATTGCCATAACAGTTTCTTTTTTAGATGTGAGAGAGATTTTATTTTTTTTTGCCTTGCAAGAATGCAGACATGCTTTTTGTGTTTCTATCCTCTTGTCCTCTGAGAGAAGGAAGGTGTGTGGGATAAACATGTTGGTATAGTGCATGTTTTCTTTAAAGGTCTCCTTGAGTAGGTTGTCAGGATGACTTAGCAGTTTCAAAAAATCCATCCCAGTAAGGGAAAGTACTTGTGATATAAGGAAGAACTGTTTCTGAATTTCATGCCCTCTGATGCACCACATGCTGAAGAGCAAGTCTGAAAGGATATCTTGAGCATTGCTGTACTCCAAGGTAAACTACTCAGGTTAGATATATTTTTGTTTTTCCAGTCTTACAGACAGCCTCAAAAGGCTTTATAACAGAGAGAAAGAAATTATTGTCAGAAAGCAGTCAAACCCATGAGACTGGTGTCTGGAGAGTAATATGGCTGGACAGAGGTGCAATGGAGGGAAATGCCCATTTATTATAAATGGCATTAGGTGGACTGTCAGGAATAATTTATTTATTAAATGGCAAAAAACAGTTCTGGCTATCTGTTATGCTCACAAGAAATGAGAAGCTTCTCTTACATTGCCAACTTAAAAAAAAAAAAAAAAAAAAAATTTGTAAATATCACAAAGTAGGAAACAGAACCAAGCCAGAGGGATCATATCATTAAAGACTGGGAAATTCAGTTGGTCTGTAGATGTACAACTTCTGTCCACTCTCAAATCATGGGCCAGCATGTCTGAAGGGTGTAGATGGGCAAAGCTCCCTTTCAGCAGGTCTATTCCTTGTACTATACAGGCTTGTGCTTCGAAACTAAACTTGGTGGACAATGAAAACAGCAATGGTTTTGCTCTGCATCTGTGCAGGATAATGTAAAAGCATTAGCTTCTCCTTGAAGTTGAAAAGCTTCTCTGAGCACAAGTAAGTGAAGCTTTTGTAAACTCCATGTTTTGAACTGTTTTAGCAACTCATTCCAACTATTAACACAAGATTCTTGGTTTCTTTCAAATTAGAGAGTTTTATCACAAGTCATAGGAAGACTTCAAATAAGGGAAATGCCAATTCTATGGAGGAAAGATTCTTCTTAAAGATCTTTCCTAGAGTCTCAAATAGGACATGCTTAGTTGCTAGACCAGACCTAAGTTGCCATGAGTCAAATGCCTTGTTTCTAGCAATGTCAATGTGAAATGCCTCTGGAGCAGATGTAAGAATCCCCCAAAAGACATGGGGACACTGTTCCTATTTGAGTGTCTCCTGTGTTTCAAGTAATGACAGGACAGTGTGAACTTAGAAATATGAGACTCATTAGTTTTTCAGAATACTTGGTTATATGTGGGTAGAACTGCTTAACATATACATGTTGATCTGCCCTGGAAAACCTGAACTCACTATTCTGTAGAGTGAGAGAATATTGTTAAATATACTCCATAGAGGAATCTCTTGGAGGCATTACACAAATGAGCATATTTATTTTAACTTCTCTGACTGTCCTCAGAAATTTGACTAAAATTATTAGCAGCTCTTAAGTGATCCTCTAATCTTGTATCCTGATTGCTCACAAAGAAAGCTGCTGGACCCCTAACTTCCAGAGCAGTGTGTACAAATGGAGATGCTGTCAATGCATCCTCTTTGAAAACGTAGCAGGCAGCTGTATGATTTCAGCCCGTGGTGAACAACGGGCCACTGTTGAGGTGCAACCGCCCTAAGAGATGCACCATTATGCAATATTACTGGAAATGGCTGCTGCAATTACAGCCTATGATAACACACCATGGCAAAGCAGCGTGGTGTTTTCATGCAAAGACAGATTCCATCACAGTCCCAGCCCGCAGTCGGCAAGCGTTACAGTGTGTTGCTGTCGGGTAGAGTCATTCTAGCCAAGATGCAAGATTTAGCAGATGTTTAGCAAAAAGTTCCATTCTTCTTGCCACAGACACATGTGGAGCTGTCAAGAGTCTAGTAAAGATTTTACAAGTTTTATAAGTCATAGTTTATTGAGCTTGGGAAAGAATTTAATATGTCATTGTGATCTTGGAAGCTTTTATTTTTTTTTTTCCCCTGAAATAATATCTTTTAATTTGTGTTTTTAAAGGTAAGCTCTGCTTTTGTGATAACTAGTAGAAGAGAAGCTAAGTAGATTTTTTTATATATATAATTTTTTTAAAACATTACTTCTCTTCTTTGGAGTGTCCTCCTGCAATATCTTCTTAAGTTACACAGTTATGTTTTCCTCTGAGCGATAAAACTACCAGCAAGCTGAATCAGCACTTCGAAGCAGCTTGGATCTGGCTTAACTTTGTCTGGAGAAAGTTCTTTACTAAGTCTCATAATGACTATGGAATGGTATAGATAAAGGGAACACAATTTATCAACCGTTGTTGACCGTGGAAAGTGATATATTTAGATCAGTAGTTTATGTAACTGTAGAACTTCTTAGGATGTGAAACACTGCTGCACATCACAGGAGGCATTTGTAGGAAGGGATCCAGTTTGGGCAGGGAGATGCAGTCAATGACATGGAAGCCAGTGCTGTTTCTATCTACTGAGCATAGAGCCTACTAATAAAAGTGAAAAATTAAGTGTGCTTATTTTATAACAGTTTCTGAGGTTCAGGCTGTAGCTTATGTTACTATTTAAAACACAGTAGCTCTGAAGTGCCTCACTTCCCATTGAAACTCTGTTGATTTGATTAAGCCCTATGAAGTTTACTGCTGGCCTTACTTGCTGGGGAGAGAGTGCTCTCCATCAGTCTCACTGATGTGAGTTGGAGCCACTGGGATCTGGGTGTGAAATGAGAGCAAGGGACTGGAGAGGCATTGTAAGGGATATGAAAAAAGGCCCAGTAGATAGAAGGATAACAAGCATTTCTGCTTTTTAAATGCCCTTCACAAAGTCTGTCTACCTTCTCAGTGCTCCTCTAAGGAACTGAGAAGTAGTGTAGTCACAATTTTGGATGCAGAGAGACCAACAAAAAAAAGGTTTCCTTCTCACCAGGAAAGCTGGGTGTAGACCTCCAAGCCCCTCATGGTGACTAATTCACTCCAAAGGGGACACCACCATCTTCCTTCTCTTGGGGTTCTTGCTGAATTATAAGCAGGAACAGGGCTTGTATAGCACATGGAAATGCATTTTCCTCACCAGCATAGCTGAGAACAGCAGTTTTTTCAGTACTCTTCAGTTGTGACAGAGCTTAAGACGTGGAAAAGGAGGGGTTAAGAAGCCTGCTAGTACTGTCTCAGTGTGATACTGCTGCCACACTTGTGTGGAAAAGCATTAGCACTTCTCTCTTTTGCATATGTCAGTTCTGAAGGCACTAACACTGCAGAGGAGTGATGTTGATTGACACAACCCTAACAGAAAATGCTAACAAGAGTGGCTACCTGTGGTGCTGTATTTGTTAGTGGGCCCAAAATTTGGAAAGGTCCAAAGGGAAAACTACAATCTGAAAATCTGGTTCTGATCCAATGACTAGAATTTGAGAATCAAGATCCCAAGTAAGTGATTCTCACTCCAGAGGTGTAGGGAACATGGGTTTGCCTACTGAAACCTGGAGCAATACCAGCTCCAGAGTTAGAGTTGGAGATGCACAGTTCAGGAGCAGGATGAGTAGCACCACAGCAATGCTTCGTAAGGAGTTGAGGCAGCAGTAAGTGATGAGAAATGCTGAGTGTCTGAGATGACAGTTCAGTGACTGAATCCTCCTTGTTTTAGGGTCTGCCTTTGTTCCATTTCTGTTGTTTCCCCAGACAAGGTACGATGAATGCAGAGATTCTCAAGAGATCTACTGTCCATCCTGTACATGTGAGCAGCTCTCATTAATGTTAATGGCAGTTGCATGTCCTCAAAAAGTGAAGCCTCCCTTGTGATGCCTTGAGAAGGAAGACTAATATCTAAATGATGTGTAATTATTTGTGCAAATGGTGTAATATGTGATGTCTTTGTTGTTAGGTCACTGTTGCTCAGAGGATTGTCCCAATAACATTTTTCTTCAGAAAAAAATCATCACACACAAAAAAAGTAACAGACTGTATTCATTTATTCTTTGTTTTACTTAAACTCTCTGTGCTCCTTTCTTGTTTTTTAAACAAAAAATTGTGTTCCTGTAGTTCCCCTCCCCCAGCAATGTATCTTTGAAAATCAGTGTTGTTAGAGTGAAGTGTCTATGTCCTGAACTGGTAGACTTCAGGGAATGATTAAGGAAACTGGGAACTGTGATGTATACCTGAGCATAGACTTTAAAGGACAAGATTAATTTTTTTTTCCGACCCGAGCATTGCAAACAACCACTGAAGTGGATGGGAGAGGTGATTTGTGGCTGGAGAGGTTCAGAATCATGTTTATACTTCTACTCAAGGCCAGATGGAAGGAGCACCTTGCTTGTAGCCCACCATGTTATTGGGAAGATGATACAGAGGAAGAGGGAAGGGTCTCTTCTCTGACTTTTTATTGCTCAGCATAGTGGTGCTCTAGATGCAGTCTGTGGCACTTTGGGCTGTGTAAGAGCACGAATGATCAGTAGTTGTGGTTAACATCTGGGTAAATTTGAAAACAACACCTTTGGCATTTGTATCTTGTGAATGTATCAATAAAGACATGGAGAACTTTCCATGGAAGAGGCAATCTGGTTTTTTGAGTAAGTAAAATCTTAAAAATGTCAGAAACAAAGGCTTTAACTGAAGTTACTGTGCATGTTTGCTTTGCTGGACTTTGGACCAAAGAAGACTCTTCATATTACAAAGGGCATCCTCTCAAAGATGGTTTTGAAGTGAAACATCTCACTGAAGTTTGCGTAGTAGCTGGTACTGATGATAGCAAGGTTGGTTCCAGTTAAAACTTTATTTAACTTCTAAGACTCATGGGAGAAGGGAGTCTGGCCCTTGAAGAAATAACACAGTAACACACTGGTGAACAGAATTAGCTCCTGGTATGAAACTCTGAAGAAAATACTGCCATTCTACCTTGTTGAACATTCAGAGAAAACCCTCAGCTCTTTCAACTGAGTAAGCTCAGGGGCTTGGTAGTTCTCAGATCATTCGCTTGCCCTATTGGGACAGTATCAAAGATAGTCCCCAGCATAAATCGTGTTAGGTGCTTCATCAAGTCAACTACTGAAGCTTGCCTATGCAACTGTCACTGAGTCCCCTTGTTTGTATGAGCAGACCTCGTGTGCCATGTTTCTTCATCTGTTGTGCAGGATTGGTGTATATGGACTGTGTAAGCACAGCATGCCCCAGAAACCCTGGGCTGTGCCCTGAGTTACTAATCTTTTCTTTTCAAATGTCTCTGGCTTGTAAACACTTTGCAAATACAAATCTTCATGATGACACTGAGCTGAGAGGGTGACACAGGCACCATGGAGAAACTAAGGAGTGGAGATGGTATTAACTCATAGGGATATCCAATTTAGAGAAGATGTATGACTGTAGAGTCATACCAATTTCTACTCTCCCTATGTTCAGCACAGAGAGCCCTTGCTCATCTCATCTGCCTCTCAAGAGTATTCAGCACTTCTGCAGATCACTTCATGTGCCTCGGATGAAGTACATATTTTGGTAGCCTCTAAACTTTTTTTTTCCTCCCAGTCTTTTTCAACATGTTCTGTGGTCAGAAGCCTATTCTGCTGGCATGGTACAAGTCTGTATGACCATTCTGTTGCCCATTGGTGTTAGACTTTCCAAAGCGCAGAAAAGATCACTCACAAGCTTCATTTCCACCTCTCTGTTGCTTCAGCTTCCTTAAAATAAGACAAAACTCACTGGAGGCAAGGGAAACACCTTGGCTAAAACTGCAGCAGCAGAGGAAGTTGCTCCAAGATTTTTTATTTATTTATTTTTAATTCAATTAATAAGATCTTATATTAGAGGCCAATTGTGCTGTGGGCAGAGTGGCTCTTTTGCCTGGAGGGTTTGCTTGGCAGTGGTGTCTAAACCATCTTGCATGAAAATTATATAGCCAAAGATATTTTGGTTGGGTGTGATGAAGGTGCTCTGCATTGCCTTCTGGTTATTTTAAGATGGGTGCTGATGCCCCAGACTGCTGCAAAGATGAGATGTCTCAAATACTCTCAGCCTTGACTGTTTGTGTGGGGTTTTTTTGCTTGCTTGTTTTTATTGTTTTTGTTTGTTTTGTTTTGCTTGATACTGGGATGGTGTAGTGAAGAATCTCTGCATGGCTAACAATTCTGGAATGCCCTTCATCATCCAACTAGGTTAAAGAGCAATGTTAATCCCTAATGAGAACACAAGTGGTTTACATTGCCCCCTTTTGGCTATGGCACTTCTGGCTCTGCACAAACAATTTTTAACTTGGAGAATGCTCTGACTGTGCTCAGAGCATTGTCGGGCATGTGCCAGTTCATTGAAGCACAAGACAAATGTGACCAGAAGGTACAATATCCTTTCAGAGGAAGAACCTTCTTGGTTGCAGTGCAGCTGTTTGAGGATAGGACAGGAACTGTGCAGAGTGGAAGGGCTACTGACCCTCACCCTTGAGGATATAAGCAAAAATATCATTAAGGCTTGTAGGGCAGAAACTTCCTGGGCAGTGGGGTTCCTGGCACCTGCACATTCAGTCCTGATGGGATGCCAAGTAAACCCAATACGCGGGCTGGCAAATTCTACATCCTTTGTCCATTTGCCTTTGCCAGGCAAATGAAGCTGTCATGCTTTGCCTTTTCCTTCTCCACGAAGTCGACAGGTCTTGAGGAGAGCCGTGTGTCCTTGCCGCCGTGCTTTCTGCTGGCTCATGTTGTTCCTTACAGCTGATGCCCCTTGGCCACTCCTGCATTGCTGATCACCGTTCAAGGTAAGAGACAAAGGAGAGAGTTTAGCAGTCAAGAGGATACTGATGAGAGGGGAAATTGCTTATTTGAAAGGCTTTTTAAGCGCTCCTCTCTTTCTTGGCAGCAACAGTTTATCGCTCTCCTTTTATCCCTGTCTACAGAGTCAGACACTGTCCATTATGAAAAACTCTTCAACTCTCCTCTCCTTTTTGTTAATCTCTCTCTTCTGGCTCGTGTGTGCCAACGAGAGGGAGCTGGGAGATCTGCGTGGTCGGTCGGGTGCTATATTTGGCAGAGTGAGCAGTGGCCAGCCCAAATCTTGTCCCTGGAAATGATGTCAGCAGTGTGGGTTTTAAATTTTAATAACATGGAGATGAGGGTGAAGGAAGGAGAAGAAATACCAAAGAAAGTACACCACTGTGTTTTGAAATATGTTGACTGCCTATAATCCTGGCTTTCTCTCGTTACATTAACCAGCCTGGACTCTTCAGTTTTACAGCTGCACAGTTAGCTGGAAAATCACAGAATTTCTTGGAAAGTAGCTCAATTGTTCTCTCCCTCCACTTCTGGCTGCCTATTGGTGAGGTTTACTGCAGGCAGTTAACATTGCTTGCATGCCATTTGTCTGATACCAATGGCAAAGTTTAGACTTAAGGTAATGCAGCTGGTTTCATACTTCTGCTCCCTTCCAAGGGTTGCTTAGTCTTTCTCTACCTCCAACATACACAATTTTTATTTGCATTTGTTACTCCTAAAGGCCACAACCCCACTCTGAGGTTTTATCTGTGGTTCTTTTAACCCAGAGACCTTGCAGTTACATAGACATGTGGGCAAGGTGTAGGATGGGGATAAAGCTGGTTTGTTTTACAGGTGGGGGTTTGAGGTACAGGGAATCTAAACCTTTAAGGAACCGAGAAGAAACACTGGGGCCAGCCCTTTAGAAAGAGGGGTTTGTGGAAGACTTGCATTTAAACTTAATCAGTAGTGTAATCTTTTGTTTCTAAGTTTCAGATGCTGTCATTTCCACCTGACTGCTTTATGCCCAGCCTATCTTGCTGCACAGCTGTGCTAACTTGTAGTCTTTTATAGGTACCCACAAGTTACCTACAAAAATTTTAGCTATCAGGGAATCATAACCCAAAAGGTTTAAGTTAACTGTCAGTTCTTAAGATTTGAACACTTTTGTGTCCACTGCCAACAGTGCCAGTAACTGTTATTCTGAAAAGCTGTGACTCAGCAGAGTCACAGTACTTAATTTTGAAATGTTTCATTACACTTTTCTAAGTCAGCCTAAAATGTTTTGTTTCTGGGCAGCTCAGCCACTTCTTGTGGTGCATTACTCCACAGGGACTTGAGTTAGGAGATGACTGTCTTTGTTCTTCATGTACGGTAGGGCCCTTGGCGAGACTGTCTCTCCCATGAGGCACCACAGAACAGCTGGCAGGTGTGTGATTACCCAGAGTCTGGCCATGAGCAAGAACAGGCCTGAATTTTCCTACATTTCTTGAATTACATTAGTGATAGTGGTAGGAGAAATGCACTTGAATGTATGGATGGTGCCTGAGAAAGTATCTTGCTTTTTCCAAATATCATTTTTTTAAAGTGATCTATAGAAACAGCATTTTCCATTAGAAAATATTCTTTGTACTTCTGCACAGTTCCTACAGGGTTAAAGGGGTTTGTCCCTGGTAGAAGTAAAGGTTCTTCCTATATTGAAAGGAGAATATCAAATGTCATAATTGAAATTCTGGTACTGATGTGTTAAGTACAAAAATGTCTTAGGTCAATAAATGTGGGTTCAGAACTGTAACGCTCTCAAACTGCTCCTTGCTGTGCACAGAAAGGATGCGAAATGGCATTTTTATCAGTCAGTGAAAGCTTAGTTTAATTGGCTCCAGTCAAGTTTCTGTATTGTTCTGTGTAATCTGAATTAAACATTGGTTTGACTACATATGTGGCTTTATCTTCCTTGAAGACATAGGGTGCTCAGTCAGACAGTGGCATCAGCTTTGAAGTTAAGTTATTCATAGCTCAAGGATTGATTCTGACATTAACACTGTTTCTTTGCATTCCTTGAAAATGCATCCCACCACCCCATTCTTTCAGTTCCTGCCTTAGTATTAATTTTAAATATTTGCAATTTCATAGTGGGGAAAAAAAAAACAAACCCAAACCAAACTCCCCTTCCATTCTACAAACAAAAGACAGAAAAAAAGCAAAATTAGAGGCATTAGCAGGGAATGTTACTATTTACTGAATAACTTATTTGGCATGTTTCTAAGCTACCAGTTATAATATGCCTTAAGGTAGAGTTGTTTTGCCGTTTCTATGTGTGAACAGGTTCTGTCACACAACGACATAGCTGGGGCAGAAGTATGTGCAGTAGATGAGGCTTAACCAGACTGAAACAAATACTTGGCTTGAACCTTGCAAACCCATTCCTATTAATGATGTACATGCCTAATAGCTTAGAGTCACCACTCACCTAAGTAGCCTTTGCTTTTAGCTACCAGGTACAATTGAGTTAAGTGAAATTTCCTTCTCTCTCTTTCTTTTTTTTCTTTTTCTTATTTTTTCCCTCCCTAAGGGACATGTAGGGGAGGAAGCATGACTTTTTTCTGAACTTTCCTCTTATTTCTTTAAGGAACTTTTTGTGTGAGAAAGACTTGATGTCAGCACACAAAAAAATGACTTCAGATTTGCATTCTTTTGCCACAGGAATAAATGAACAAAGTTTGCAACTGAAAAGGCATTTTTACACCTTTTGTTGTTTAGGAACATAGAAATCCTATTATGCTTCATGCATAGCCCTAAGGAATGTGCAAACAAGTATTAGATCAATGGCATGTCTCTGCAGCTTCTTTTATCATGAGTATTTAAAACTGAATATTCAAACATTCATTCATATTTCAAACATCTGTCTCAAATAGTGCATTTGTGTTGGAGTATGTTTTATTGCCAATAGATAGGTTAAATGTAAAGCTTTTAAATGTTTTATAGCTTGCAGATGCTTAGCTCTGGTCTGTAACAATGTTTGCAGGTTTTTTTTTATGCAACGGAGTGGAAAATCAGCAATAAGCTTTAAAAGGTAGCTAGGTTAAAAAAAAAAGTACCCACCTGAAAGAAGGTGTGTGAAAAGGTTGGTGTGTAATTCAGAGAATCCAGCTCAGCTTTAATCAACAACAGTGGAGTCTGCATCATTTATGGACACTGTTAAACCATCTTTCTTTCTGGGTAATCCATGCAAGGATCATACTCCTACTTAAAGCAATTGCCCCACACAATTTGACAAGAGCCTTATCAGTGCTGAGGTTGGTGATTGTCCAAGATGGATAACCAAGGTCTGATATCTATGGGCTCATACTTCCCATCACATCCTTTCTCATTCTGGGGGGAGGATTTACAGAGAGGCTTGGTGGCCCAGCAGTGCAGTGCTGTGCACTTTGTGCCCCTCAGCAGTGCTGTGCCCACCCTTAGCAGCAGTGCCTGGGGACCTTGTATGAAGCCATCTCTCCTACTTCAGTATATTGCTTTCTTTTGGCTCCCTGCTTAAAGTCCTTTGGAAAGGACACAGAAACCAGATGTGTTTCAGTCAGTCTTGTTGTGCAGAACATATTCATAAATGTCACGTTAGGGGAAGGTAAGATAAAGCTACTGCTTCCCTGTCCAAATGAATCAAATTCAACCTTTTTTCTCTGTGTGTATGTGCAAAGACCATCTCTGACTTTTGAGCTCTACTACCTGCTTTGCCTAGACTGGTAAAACCACAGTCAGGAGAGCCCCTGTGCAAAAATGCTGCCCTGCCATAAGAGGGAGCTTGCTTTGGTGGTGTTTCCCCAGTGCTTGCAGAGGATAGGGGACACCTTGTGAGCGATGCATCTGAGCTGAGTTCACTCAGAGGCAAACATCTCCATGTTGAAGAGATATTCAACATTATAATTAAAAATACATTACTTTTTGTGGTGAAAATATTTTCCAGTGACAGGAAAGCTTTTATTCATTATTAAAGCATTCCTGGTTTTGGTAAGATTTTTGCTCTCTGCTTTATAGATTGTAGCAGGGAAATACAGGAAGACTCCAGTCCTTTAAAGACTTTTTTTTGTGTGTTTATGCTGTGAATTCGGACTTTCAGACATAAAAACTTTTGTAGAGTTTTTTTTTGTAGACTTTAGAAACAAATTAATATTCAAAAAAGCCTAATAAAAAGCAAAGATAATGTAACCTAAAAAAAAGGAACCTCTCCTTTTTGTTGAGCACAGTATATCTGGACTTATTATAGTAAATATAGTTAATTTTGCATAGTTAACAAATTAACAGTGTCTTAACAAGGTCTCTCCTCTGGCAGTAATCTCCTGGGAACTGATTTTTTTTTTTTCTTTTTTTTTTTGGTCAGGATGCTGATAACTGTTTTTGCACCTCCTTATGTTGTCTGCATCTTGTTTGCAATTAAAGTTTAGGAGTTGACTTTTTGTGGTTGCAAGTACTTCAGCATCTGAGCATCTGGCCTTCTTTACTGAAGTATGCTGGCAAAAAACATCTTGCTTGTGGATTGCCTACATGTGTATTTTCACTTTTAAACCAAAAGACAGTGCGGAGTGGTCCATCAGAGATCTTAAATTTAACCTGTTCCTAATCTGTTTAAGATAGGCCTGAATAAGACTTACTTGAAACAAAACCATTGTTTGTTTAGCCTGTTGCTTTTGTTGGCTGAACTGATTTAAGATTGCATATTGTGTTAAGCCAGTAAAACTGTGTGTATAAACCAGCCATGCGTGTGAAATGTGGTCCTTGTTGCCCTGTCCCCTTGCCTGACCATTTAGCAGTGGATGCAGCACAGGCTGGTGTGTAGAAACGTCTGTCTAGGGAGTTCATGGCCACCAGAGCTGGATGGAAGTGAACCCTACTAAGATCTTGGTATCGAATGAAGCATCTAGATAAATTAAATCAAAAGATAGAAAAGAAAAAAAATGAAGTCTATTGTTAGTTGTATGGAAGTGAAGAAATGATGAAATGTTGATATTGGAGCTGTCTGTATAATACTGACATGACTTCTGCACAAGGCACTGCAGTAGTTTTTAGATGACCAGGCTTTTTTTTCCCCAAGGGGCTGCTCTTTGATATATTTTCATCAAAGTATTGAAACTTTGCAGTAATCAAGATTTTTGTGTCCTGACAGATTTCATGTGTATTTCCTGTAACTGAAACAGAAAAAACAGAAAAGCATGCAAATGCCTTCACTTATGAATTGGTTGAATAGGACTGAAACCTTCAAGGAATACTATTTTGGTTTTGGTTGTTTTTAATGGAAGAACCTCTGGCTCCCTTTCAGTCCCTGCAGCAGAGTGGTCTCATTGCACTCCCTGTCGCTTTGAACATGGCACCTTTTTCCTGGGTTTCTTCTAGTTCTTCCCTGTGACAGTCCTGTCCCATGCTTTCTCCCATGCTCCTTATATCAGTACCAAGCCCTGCTATTGATGCTTCTGTTTGTGTCCTGAATCACCTCCAGGGAATTCACCATGTCATGGTGGCTCCTTCATCCACTGCCTCCCTACTCCTTTCTTATGAGCGCTATGCCTGAGTCATCCTCAGCAATGCTGCCATGTCCTAGCCCCAGCATCAGTCCCTCATTTGCAGTTATCAGCTTCCAACATCCTCTGTTCAGTGGTTCTCCTTGGTTTGTTCTCTCCCAGATGTGGTTCTTGCTGCGCGTATTTTCTGCAGCCTGTTCATGTTGTGCTGGTACCAGAAGCAGCGGGATCTTGGGAGTGGCACCATCTTGAGCCTCGCCTCTTCTGTCTGATGCTTTGGGGAGCTGCGGAAGAGAAAATCCAGTTCTGCCCCCGTTGAGCCAGGCTGGAGACTGCTCTGTGCATATGGTGTTTTAAGAGAACTATGCTGAGTCTCTCTTCCCCAAAGATTTACAACATTGCCAAATGTGATTGTTTTTCTTTCTTCTTTTTCTTTCTTTTAAATGAGCAAAAGGCACAGTAAAATCCCTCTGTTGACGTATAAGGGACTATGCTGTTAGGAAGCTACCTGTGCCATGGGGTGGTCAGCAAGAATTTATGTTAATTGAATGATCTATATTCCTTGAGCCATTTCCCTAAAAGTACATTAATTTTTTGCAGAAGCTATCAAAAGTGAATGCAAAAATGTTGTCCAAGAAAGGTACCTGGTGCAAAACTTGTAGTCCAATGTTTTGTAAAACTAGAAGTAATTGAAAACAGGGCTTGTAAAACGTGTCATTGCTAGCTTTGTCTGTAATAATAGTTAACGCAAACAGAAACTGCTGCAATGTTTTTGGAAAGATACTCAACCTTCTGCTTCAGGTTTTAAGGGATTAGGAAGACACCCATGGTGGGAGGCAGATTATCTCACATCTGTCTACTTCAAGGCTTCTCGTGTCTTTCTCTGAAGCATCTGGTAGAGGCTGTTGTCAGAAGAACATAAACTAATTTATATGTACATGTGTTTCTTATAGCTCATTAGCATGGGCTGTTTATTTTTGGTGAATTGGTAATTACTTTTTTTTTTTTAGGTGAATCAAAATCTATGGCTTGTTGCAGCACAGAACACCTAAAGAATGTTCCTAACTTTAAAAAGATCTGTCCAGGTAACTGGTTTTATTTTTTTCCTTTGGCAGTTATTTGCCATCTGTAGCAAGTAATATTTTTATTTAAGATGACCTAAACCAAGAAAAACTTGTCACAGCCAGGAGTGTCAAGCCATTTAATTTTGAAAGAAATAAGTATTTTTTTACGGAGACAAAAGGGCTTTCATTTAGCTCTTGAACACATTTTAAACATGAAAATTATAATAGAAGGAAACTTTAAGAAATGTCCTATGTTTATGTGTGATGAAGATCCAGTACTTTTTTGTTATTGTTGTAAAATGGAGTTGTGGGATGAAGTTGGTTGTGCTAGCATTTTGATTTTTCTGAAAACCTCTCAGCTCTACTTTTGAATATTCTATGGCCTCAAGCAGTGACCATTAGAGATGCACCTCTGCTGGATGGTGATGACCTCTTTGTTATGCTGAAGTAGAACCCACCAGTCTTCTAAGTAAAGGATCTAATAAGGTAAGGCAGCATCAAGAGGCAGCGGTGGCTTAGCGCTCTGCAAGGCAGTGTCCAGTTGCATGGCTCAGTGTTAGAAACACCTAGAATTAAAAATATCAGTAATAGACAGGGCTCACTGGAGCCAGTGATGGAGCTGACTGTTATGATTTGGAGTCTGCTGCTCTTGAGCCCTGTGGGACCAAATGGCAGCTCTGCAGAAGCAGAGAAAAACAAGCCAGAGTATCAGCTGAAAGCAGAGTTTTCACCTGGAGGGTTTTCTTGCAGGTAATAGTGGAAGCACAGTAAAGGCAGTACTGGGGGGGGGGGGCGGGGGCGGGGTTGCAAACCTCGCCCTTGGCGCAAATCGCAGCTTAGTGCTACGCCTGCTTTACCCCGAAGCCTCACCGCCTGCCGCCCCTTTTC